>JAULBZ010000197.1:0-37275 GCA_032360805.1 Neoturris breviconis
TCAGCCAACTTGGCTGAAAATATTCTGAAAAATCTCTCCTCCACAGTGATGACTGGCTGTTATTTCGAGCCCTGCAACACTATTAATTAACCAACTATAATTATTTGATTAGTATGAAGAATAAATGAATGAAACACTAAGAAACACTGTTAAAGCATAACCTTTTACTTTAATTTTCATTTTCAGTGCAAATGAAGATGTTGAAGCAAAGGTTAAGCCAGCTAAAGTAGGAAAGAAAAAGAAGAAACAAATTGCCGAAGATGATGGTTCTGAAGAAGAATTCGAAGAAACAGAGCAAGAAAATGATGGAAGTGAATCACCTCGTACATCAGCATTACGTGCTATGGGTGCTCATGCTACCAATGTGATTGATATCATGCACAACAGAGATGTTGCAGATCAACAGATGTTTCAGCCACAACAGGCTTCGTTAACTCCCATCGTTGAAGAAAATGAGTCGGGATCGACTGATTCGATAAGTAGACATGAATATCCACAGATTACTATTACGAATGTAAGTTTCAATCTTGTGACATATTTTGCGAAACGCGCCCGTTACATCTTGTCATGCGTTACAGAATGCGTTATATTTTTTGCCAAATTTCCGTTACATTGGCGATACAGTTCCATTACATCCTATTATGTAACACGTTACATCCCATTATGTAACACGTTGTGTTGCGCATTATGTAACGGAAGTATTACAATTTTACAAAAGATTCGTTTTCTTCCAACTTTCTTTGTATTGTGCTCTGTTCAAGGGAAGCAACTTAAACTTGGTAATAACATGTTTTCAATCACCTGCAAGTATTATACTGAATCAAACGATTCTTGCACATTGATTGGACACATTGAATACTCGATTAAGCACCCTGGGGTGCTTATTTATTTAGACAGTTTTTGGAGGGGCACTTATGTGATTGATATCATGCACAACAGAGATGTTGCAGATCAGCAAATGTTTCAGCCACAACAGGTTCACTTGGGACCAAGTATTGGATAAATATGGTCTGGATTGCGTTTTTTGGATCAATAGGGGGAAAATATTGACAGACCAAACTGTTTATTCAGTTTGTAATAATAATACAGTAATCAAAATAAGAGGAGTTAATCACTGTGGAGGAGTGTGTTTTTAATATAGATTCTGGCTACAAAGCCTGAAGCAATCTTCAAAATCTCTCATCCACAATGATTATTTGCTAATGTTTCAATCACTGTAATACTTATGAACTTATGCTATCCTCAAAAAACCACTCCTTTACCTATGTTGTTTAACAGCTTTTATTGTTTTGTTTAGACTGTTAAACCTGGGGATCCACCCTTCCCGAATGCTGGACAAGAGCAAGATGATGAGTTTGAACAAGATTACCCAATCAAAAAACAACCACCTGCAATGTCTTTATTGAAAAGATCTGTACGTATTCCATATTCTTATTGTGAACTGAATTAATAATAGTTACTACCAAGGTTTAAAAAGTACATTTGTAGATTACCTCTAGGCCGAGAATACATAGTGGAGCCTGAATCTAGTCGTGGTGATTCTCTGCTAAATAATCACTTTTGAGTGATTTTTGAGCATTGCTTCAGGCTTTCTAGCCTGAAGCAATGCTCAAACATCACTCGCTAAATCTCGCTATAATTTTAACAAAGTGAAATTATTTAGCATTTCCTGTATGCTCAGATATACCATGATGCTCAAAATTCATTCCTCTACAGTTTATTTGTGTACTGGATAGTACATGTTCTATTTTTATTTGTATTTTCTTTTGTATTTTTAGACAAGTCGTGAAAGTTTAGCAAGTGTATACAGTACAGATAGTGCAAATATATATGGTCACGTGCCTGTCCGTGGTGATATGCAATTTGGTATGAAATATGATTACAAGTTAAATGTCTTTGAGGTTCATGTATTTCAAGCAAGAGATATTGCTGCTATTGATGTCAAGAAACAACAATCTGATCCGTAAGTAACAACATCCCAGCCGGCAAAAACCTGTTCAAAGTCAGCAAAATATCGTTGTTCTAACGTTATTTTTCTGACTTTGAACAGGTTTTTGCCAGCTGGGATTGTTTATCTTTAATAGACCTATTCACAAATAAATGAAAACGAGGTGTTGGCTGCTCAAAGTAGAACTTATTGCAATGCAATTGCCTCCTTTTCTTGCATTGCAATAAGTTCTACTTTGAGCAGCCAACGCCTCGTTTTCATGTATTTGTTAATCTATTCAGTGTGCAAAAACTTATTCAAAGTTTGCAGTAAAGTCGCTAGAACAACATTGAAAACGTTGATCTAGTGTCTTTACTGTGGACTCTAAACAAGTTTTTTTCCCACTAGGTTAACTGACTATTTGCGGTGAATGAGCTATTTAAAGCTATTTTATTGCAACAAATTTCTTCTTTGAGCAGCAGTTTCGTTTTCATGTATTTGTGAATTGGTCTATCATTTAGCATAAGTAAATAATGGATTTTATTTATTTTTTATTATAGTTTGTTTTCTTTTTTCTTTTGCAATTCCGGAATAGGTTTTTTAACTTTACATATATTATATGATTTAGTCTATATACATATAGTCTATATTGGCATTGGAATAGAAATAATGGAAAACCTAATCACACTTTGTTTAAAACATACTTAGACAGTATTTGCCAATGTGAAAGTATACAGCAATATGCGATGTGAATTCGCTTACTTTCGCGTCATCAGCTAACTTTCTAATTTGGTGGTAAAGATAATTTGTAGCAATCGTCATAGTACTTTGAACGTCCTTTCTTGCACAATAAGGTGTTGGGGTCAACCTCGAGCCCAGGGCTTCTTCTCTCTTGACGTTTAAATTTGTGAGAATTTCTCTCTCTTTCGTCTTTAGTTAAAAAGAGAGAAGAAGTGCTGGGATCGAGGTTGGTGTGGGGCCTGGGTACGGACCTCCTCACTTATACTAGACGATTATTATCATTAAAACACGTCTTTATAATTTTAATCTTACGTCGAAAACTTGTTCAAAGTCCGCAATAAAGATGACGGAGACGTCTCTACTGCGGACTTTGACCAAGTTTTTGCCCACTGGGTTATTTCAACGATCTTGCAATTGATTGATTTATCGGTACGAAGATTGTAAAGGCGGACCTCCACTAGAATTCTAAATGAAGCCATTGCACTGGTTGAAAGCGACATCACCGGCCTTTAAGATCTTTCACGCAGTAGCTACTCTTCAAGGCTTACATTAACTTTTTGTCATCACCGTGGAGCAGAGATTTTTCAGAACATTTTTAGTCTTGTCTGAAAATGTTCTGAAAAATCTACTCCACGGTGATGACTGGCAGTTATTTTAAGCCTTGCTCTCTTTGCAAATTTTAGTTCAGAGCTCCCTTAGCATCCCTATGTTATGTGTTTAAACTAGATAAACTAAAATCCTTGGCACACACAACACCAAATAATACATAACGTTATAATAACCATAGATATAACTATGTAATAACACATTATATTCTTTCCCCGTGATATTACCACGTTCTTAAAAACACGTGAATCATGCGAATTAATTCTGAAGTAAATTTTTGTTTAGTAACGATATAATAAATAAATCATAATAATTATTTTAAATGGGAAAGATCAGATTATGATAATAAATTAAGGCCTGTTAGGGTTAGGGTTAGGGACAACTTTTGTAACTGGAACATTTGCAACTTTTTCTTTTGTCCTTAACGGAAAGGCGCCTTCCCAGCCGGCAAAGACATGTTCAAAGTCAGCAAAATAACGTTAGAACAAAATTCACAAAACGTTGTTCTAACGTTATTTTCCTGACTTTGAACAGGTTTTTGCTGGCTGGGTTTACAGTCTTTAAAGATTAAATCTCATTATTCTTAACATTTTTACATAACAATAAATTTGATGACGTCAGCAATTGACGTCATAACTTCAATTTTTGAAAATTCTTCTTTAGGAGAATTATTCCCCCAAATCTTTTTTTTTTATAAATACTTCAAAATAGAAGTAAAATAGAGGTAAACATTTTTCCTGATGAGAGTAGCTGTACAAGGTAGAAACAGCCTAGAATATTTCTGTATTCCTGTGACGTCATGGACACTAAATTAAAAAAATAAATGAAATGTCGCATGTAGAAGGGAAAATGGTGAGTAGCTGTATAATTCCAGTGAGATATCTGATTGCAGGTCTGATGATTCCTCTCCTAATCAAAATATTAGAGGCTGCTATAACTGTGAGAAAAATGTTTCCAAACGGACTTTCAAATGAATCGTTTTGACTGGTACCAAGCAAGAAGGGAATTGTGTTATTATAAGTACATTTACAACCCTTACAGCATCGTCTTTGTACATATAAGATTTAAATACCTGTGTTATTATATTATGCATTGTTCCATCAAAGACAGACAATACTACGTTAGGGACCATCTCAAAAATTCGTTACCAAGGGTGCTGAATCAATGATCTTGCAATTGATTGGTTTCTTCGTCTCGAAGAAACCACTCAATTGCAAGCTCATTGACTTAACACTCTTCATCATAGATTATTTTTCTCAAAATTATTGAATTTTACTTTTTTAAAGTTGCTAAGATATTGTCTTAAGTCAATAGAAAAGACGCTAGAACAATCTCAAACGAATGACGTTGTTCTAGCGTCTTTACTGTGAACTTTAAAGAAGTTATTACTGAACATACCCAGTGGACAAAAACTTGTTCAAAGTCAGTAGCAAAGACGTTAGAAAAGCGTAGAACGACGTTGTTCCAGCGTCTTACTGCAGACTTTGAACAAGTTTTTGCCCATAGCTCTTAGATCTAGTGTTGCTGATGAACCGTAAAATTCGGCGAAATGCGTCCGGCACCGGTTTGAGAAACCTGCTGTGTGACACTGGAGGTTGAGTTCCTTTCGCACCATTTCCCCGCTTTATATCGACGGCACCAGCTTGATCTATACCTACCTACGTTGACTCAGAACTTTTCTCGCCAGACGTTGAGTTTGTGGTGCAATCTAACGAATAAGCTTCTTAACCCTTTATTAGTATAGTGTTGACCCCCTGAATCTTTAAATTTTGCAATGAAAGTAACATAACAAAAATTATTATTTAGGAGCTTATTTTCTTACATACTTTAAAAATCTGCATCATACTTTTGTGACTTTTCCCCCTTGAATCTTCTAATACCTTCCCATGAATTAACAAATTTCTGGGGGTATCCCACCATACTAACGAAGGGTTAAGTGACACACACGATATGAAGTCCTTATAATAAAGTATGAAAGAGCTGATTAATATATGTCAATATATACATCTTTGAATGTGTATGCAAATACACACCCAATGAGTAAAGATGTGTGATGTCAATTTCTACCAATGGAATGTCTATAATTTCTTTCTACGCGTGCGCATTTTCCGTTCCGCGGAATATTTTCTAAATTGGAAAATTAATTTAAGCTTTTATTACTATGCCATGTTTGACTGAGTACAGCAAATGAACTAACCGGAATATGCGATCGTATTAGTTCTATTGCCGCACATACTAGAACAAAACTGACGTCTTTTCCCACTGCAATATTTTCATGGAAGTGAGGCCATTCATCATATTTTGGCTAAATGTGGAAAATGCCAATATGCTAGAAATTCATGTTGTATACTTATCGAATAGATTTAACCTTATTGGTTCAATATACAGTCATGAAACTTGGTAGGGTAATACTACAACATCTAATAAACATTTGAAACAGTTATTCTTTTAGTGACGTCATCATATTTTAAGATCACACCTTAATATGAATTATTTTTTTGAAAATTGTGTATTCTTTCAAAGCCTATAACTTTCGTTCCGTTTCGAGATTCAGAAACATAATATATATGTTTTATAACATAACTTCCAGATTTTTTTAACAAATGATGTAGTTTAGTGTGAATAGGCGCCGAAATTAGTAAAATTGCCGAAAATTTCTAAATATCAGTCATAACGTCGCTAAATCACGTCATGACCAAATGACGTCTTAATTATAATGTCAACACAAAGTTAATGACACATTTAGTCAATGCTGAAAGTCTGAAGTCTATATGATAAATATTGAATGAGTTATTAACATATTTAGTTTTTTATTTTAATAAAGATTTTATAGGCAATTTGAAAGTTGGTTTTAAGAAATGACCAACACATTTTGAAGATCAAGTGGTATAGCTAGGACAATTTCCAAAAATGTGTTTCCATTAGGAATATACTAAATGTGACAAAGTTTCAAGACTTCACATTTACACAAAGTTATTCGAAAAAATATGGCACCTTGTCGAAATCTTCGATATTCCCACTTGGTCATATAAGATATTGTGAAAGGGTTATCAAAACTTTTTCGCGTTAGGCCCTGATTATGTAAAAGATTTTTCTCTCAGTAGCCAAGATGAGAAAAAATTGCTGCGATTCCGAAAGAAAACAAGTATTTGTCCTTTTAAGGTTAAACGGCAATCGTATTGCACGTGCGCTAGCAGGCAGACAACTTCGGATCAACCTGAAAGCACCGTTGGTAAAAACGACCGACATCGTTTCGATGTTGTTTCAACTTTAATCCGACGACGTGTATATGCAAATCGGGATCATGGAAAAGAGGAATGAATATTTTCTATAGCTAACCAGAATATCTCGTTTTGCCGGGATGTTTTTAAAGCTAATTCTGGCGCAGTTTTACGGTTTTCTGTTTTGTTCACATTTCTTTTGCCTTAGTTATAAATGTATGGTTGAGTTTCCGTAGATTCTAATTTTATCCCATCCAGTTTATCCTGGATAAGTAAATTTCAACATAAACGATGAAAATTACAAGATAAAAAAGAGAGAGAAATTGTACCTCCGATAGCGTTGATAAAAGCTATTCTATAATCAGATATTAAAAATAATTTATAATAGTCCTTTTCATAAAACTTCCTTTGTGTGCAGTGACTTAAGTTATGAAGTTATTGCATTGCAACAAGTTCTACTATAAGCAACAAACGCCTCATTTTCATTGGTTTATGAAAAGGTCTATTTATCCCTTGAAAATATGAAAAATATGAAAAAGGAATATAAGTAACATACACCTATACACAAATACATAAAAACAGTATGTGTTACAATACAATAACTTCTCGGGCGACTTACGGACAGTCCAAATATTCTGGAACCAAAATCCCACTATAAGTCTTAGGTTTACGTAAGAAGAATGGGGCTGTAAAAGGAAACTATTAATGTACTTATTTTAGCGCCATTTCGATGAGGTTGTCACGTGACGGGCTCTCAACCGATGGAATTAAGTTACTCTTGGAGGTCTGGAGATAGCCAAATGATCTTATGAATGAGTTATTCATAGAGATTATTAGGCTATCTCTAGCTAACGCCTCCAGAATGCTTAATTCGATGAATGATCAATGAGCGTTCCCCGCACTCACTTGTTGTGTGGTTATTCTTAATTGCTTAGTTCTCGAGTTAGTAAAAAGACTTACTAAAGACGTTGGTAAGAATTGTATGATTGAAAGATATTTCTTTGTGTAATTAATTATTTTCAGATTTATTCCGGAAATACCCACTAAACATCCCATTACAAGGTCACAAATTGAAATCCTAGGAATTAGCCGTGTTTCAATTGGTTGATTTATTTTAAATTGTATCAAGATATATGAAATATTTATTAATGCTATTTGACGTAAACGTAATGCTATTTGATGTAAACGAGTTTGATAAATCTTTTCACAGAATACTAAGCAAATGGCGCGTGTTTCGCTACGATGGTGAGTACCTAAAAGTTTCCTTCTCACTGTTATATTTATGAATTGACTTGTATTTATATTCACACTAGTGCATACGCATCAAAAATGACTGCCGTGTATGATTTTTCGTCATCTCCATATAGCAACTGCACAATACTACAGTTATGGACATAAATATATGAGAAAAAGGGAAGTTCGTGCAAATGTTCTAGATTTCCACTTAGACAAAAAGTCTGATTACCAAGAGGAATAAGCACGAATATTCGAATTTGTGTCGAGAGCCTTAATAATAGGATACTTAATATTACAAGCAGTAGCTAAGTACGACAGAACTTGTCAAGTTTGCAAAAAGACAACATAACTATTAAACAGTTTGGATTTCATTCCACCTAAATCGTGCTGAAGAACGCATGCTCAATTAAGCTTGTCACGATTATTGTCCACTATTTTATTTATGACGTCACCATTACCAAGGAGTTTATTGTTTTTTTCCCCACCTATCAACTCAATTTTAAAGTCAAGTATTAAGTGCAGATTAAAGCTACAGATACTTTTGTTCCAATTTATCATGACGTCAATAGAAACTGTGCTATTAACTGCAGATTAAACTATGGAAACCTTTGACATGTCATGATGCCATTTGAACATTAATGATATCTTTCGGTCCATTTGATCTTCAGAACATAATTAAAATACTAGTCATAATAAATAAACTTCTAACTCATCAACGAGCAAAAATTAAATAGGTGGAGGCGCACAAGATCACCTCACCGTGGCAACGGCCTTTATCAAAGTTAATATAAACAAAAATGTGATTATGAATGTTTTACTTTTTATTGTTAATTCTCCCCCGTGATAATGAGTAAAGCTGATCCCTATCAGTAAGGCATCAATACCAAAAAATACTTTAAATGGCAAAAATAAAATATTTAATCGAACATTGCCGATTGATTACGGCGAACAAGGTTTGGACAAAATTTTATGATTTTGCAGCACAGGCTCCTGAGCGAAAATTTGGTAATTCTTTTTCAAGATTTTATCCTAAAAATCAAAATTATAAATTTCGAAAATTACTTAGTTATTCCGGGGGTAAGTAATTACTCAACAGGGTGTAAAAAATAAAATATTTCGTGCAGTATTATGTTACTTTTTGGCACAAATAATTTATTTGTTTTTTTCGTCAGTACGTTTTTGATTAAGTCATTAAAATACCACTACAAAGTCTAAAAAAGTGGAAAATCGGGGAAATCGGGAAAGCCCAAAATTCTAACAATTTTAACAATTGTATCAACAATAATACAATAAAATGTAGAATAATCCACAGAAAAGTGGAAAATTCTTGCAGATGTAGAAGGTGTCAACAAATGAATAAATTAAATTACTTATTGGAGAATTATATCAATCATTATGTAGTAATTATCTTACGGCTTTTTAATATTAAAGCTTTATTGTAAAAAGAATCAGGCAGGCTTTATATGGACCCCTAGATGAACAAACCGGTTTGAGTATAAAATGTTTAAATACGGTGTCTGGTTACTTATTATGTCTCATTCCGGTACGAATTCTATTTAGGTCTACCAGACCTAAACGAAATCTTGTACCGGTACGAGATTTTTATGTAAACAGAAATACCGGTATGAGATTGGCTAATGTGTAGTTTAATTATCAACAAATCATTAAACTTAATTACATTTTGGAATACGTAACCATTTGTGACTAATTATATCACAATTGTCTATAATTAAAACTAGCATAATTTTTGATACATCATAACAACAAAATATTTATAAAGAAATCATCTTGAGAGAGAATATTTGTTTACAAATAAAGAAAACGACTCTATTTCGGCTTTGCCCTAAACGAGATATCCATGTAAACAGAACTGATTTTTAAACCGGTTTGGATTTTCATATAGGCTCAAACTCATTTAGGGGTCCATGTAAAGGCTGCCTTAGTAATGTGCTATTAATATTAATTTTTTATCGCGTCTCAACTATATGCCATGTCAACAAAAATATTTTTAGAAAAATACGTTGAAATTTGAAGTTACTTAATATAAAAATATTAAAAAACCAAAAAACACAAGATATTTGATCAAGCATTTTTCAACCCTAATATAAAAATACCCGGAATGGTAGTGGATTCCATTAAACTTTGGTACTAATAGGGTTAATGTTTATAAAACCAGATTATGAAATTTACGGACCAGAATTTGGGATTACACCAACCATCATGATAAAGTTAAATCCTCCTACACAGATTACTTTTTAAAGCATTTTTGTCTCCACTGTGGTATAGTTTATGATCTGTAGGCGTCTTATTTGTCGACGTGCGCTGCGGACTTAGAACAAATCTTTGCACCATATTGTACCAAAAGATTAATTCCGGCAATAAAATTGTTACCGTAACGTAAAATGTTGAGGGGCATACATATGGATAAAAGGTATCAGTCAGAAAAAAGATTCAGTCACTAAACACAAAATGTAGTTACTTTCCCCCGACTTTTTATTTTCCACTGATAACATATCTCATGTATGTGATATCTGAACATAGTTGTAAATTAGAAAGTTTTTATTACTTCTTATAGCAACATCAGCGATAAAATCGCTTACTGTGATGCGATTCCAGAATAATAAAACTGTTGGTATGCTTGCGCAATAGATAAGAGTTAATAGAAATAGATATACCTCTTCTCTTCAGACATAAAACTTCAATTGCTCTACACGAAAGCATTACAAGCTTTATGATCGGAACTATATAGGTAAATCTATTATATTAACACTTACATGTCGTATTGTTTACATTCACAGAGGAAAAGACTGAATACGGAACTACAAGCACTGTAATCGGACTGTGTTAATAGCCCGTGTAAGGAGATATACTGGTCCGTATTCATTAGAATGTAACACAGTGATTGTGATGCTTCTTATACTGATTTCTTTCTTGTTGATCATTCAAATAACGCCAAGAAACCCTTTCATACACAGAAAATGTCGAGAATTTCTAATTATATGGTCGAAGGTAATTGTAAACATAAATTTTAACCCTTGTGTGACCTTCTTCCGGCGCAAATATGAGATCGGTGTTTATTTTCTATTTCGGCATTTAGCGTGGATTATAAATAAAAAATTGTGAAATTAGGCAGAAAATTCCGCGCATATGCCAAAAGAAGACATTCCATTATTAGAAATTGTATTTTAAGTATAATTTTTGTTTTAGCCCGACGTTAAACATATTTTTGCCGGTTGTGATGTGACTATTATCATGGAGATTGCGCTAACAATCCAATTGAAGCATTTTTGTATTATTCATAAGGAAATAAAATTTGCCAAGTGCTCCAAAACTAGTTTAAATTATACAGTAACGACGCCAACATCACGTTGTTTGACGTTGTTCTAGCAACAGGTTTTTGTCTATTGGGTAGTCCGAAGATACGTGACTGTATTTTACAAGTATTTTACTGTAGCCTATTAGTAATTATTCGTGTAGCCTTACGAATATGTTGTGCGTGCGTGTTAGAAGAATGTTGGGTGAAGTATTGGGTGGTTGTTTCGTATCTCATCCAATCAAACTACCCATATATCATTGAAATATTTTTCAAATAGGAAATATGCTATTTGGAACTGAAACCATCACACAAAAATATTGGATAAAAATTGTTATGAAATTAAAATCTCACCTACAACATTATATTATCATCCAACACAATGCAACAGAGACATTTGATGTGTGGAAAACATTCAACATGCAATGTTGCACGGGTCGTATGATATATTAGAACAGAGACATTTGATATGGGAAAAACATTTAACATGCAATGTTGCACGGGTCGTATGATATATTAGAACAGAGACATTTAATATGGGAAAAACATTTAACATGCAATGTTGAACGGGTCGTATGATATATTATATGACACATTTGAAAAAGCTTTAATTATAGTGTACTAGTAACAGCCTCTATTGAACGCTCAAAATACAAATTTATACCAAGAATTCCCAATATAAAATGAATGAATTAATAAACGCTATATTACTTACTTTGATCAAAACTCGCTGTGTCAGGAAGAAAAATGGATATGAGCGAAATAAATTTCCCTTTTTTATCTTTTTAATGATGTAATAATGAACACCCTGGGAAAAAGCGAGCCTGATTGGCTGATAATACAAACAATAAACTTAGTTCAAGAAAGGAAACAAGTTTGATATATGGTTGTACCACCGTTACAGTCTAGATACCAAGTGGGCAAAAAACATGTTCAAAGTCCGCAACAAAGCGTCTTTACTGCTGACTTTGAACAAGCTTTTGCCCACTGGCTAATCTGATAAAATGTGTCAATCCGATCCAATTAAAGAGTTGCTATAAATATTTATTCTATGTACACAATACACAGTCCAAATGCGAAGAAATTTAATACTTTATTCAGAAGTCTTTTAAGCAACCTTGATCACACGAGGTTGGAACAATGTAGGAACAACTTGGAAATTATATCACGACGTCTCTCTGGCGTTGCTTTGACGTCTTGTGCCGGCACAGAATACTTCGATACTTTTTTAACCCTATTAAAAATGGACGTGGGAGGTTGTTTCAAATGGATTTACCTATTAATAGCAGTAAGATAACGCAGCTAGGTATCGATATTCGATAGACATAAAATCCCTTTTATTATCTACTAACCTGTCATATATTTTTGTTATCATTAACATTTACAAAGGTCAAATCATGAAATCAAATATAATTAAATAACATAATTAATTGCATTTATATGTATATAAAACACTTTCCTCCAAATATATTTTGAAAATACCTCGCTCTCCTTTAAGTCTCTCCTGCATACAAATGCGCTATAGTTTCTTCTTGGCCATAATAGCACAACCAAATTCGAGAGCCACTGCATGCACACAACGGATACAAATGTACCGTTCATCGTTAAATAGCCAGAAAAGGGTTTTAATAATTTTACTGGGGGCGCCCGAACCACTATGACAAAGATGGTGCAACTTTCTAAGTTTTGGTATAAATCTGTTAGACCTAATTTCGTATGGGAGAGAAATCCTATGCAAAAAATCCATATCAATATTTTACCATAACTTGTGTTAAAGTAATGCTTATGTTACCAAACTCAGTAAAGGTACTTAAAATCACAAATCAAATAATTCTTAAAAGTTTCGCCGTGTGACTAACCCATTTTCCTGGATTTTTCCGATTTGTTTTAGAGGTTGTTTTCTTCTTAGAATTTTCCGCAAATTAAGGGAAAGTCCTACATGCAAACAGAATGAAAAAAGCTTTTATAAAATTCTTTTTAATCGAAATTCTAAGAAAGAACGGTTTTTAAACAAAATGAGCCATTTAAAATTAATTATGATGACGTCGTAAGAAAAATGCTAGCATCACCGATAAATATTTAGCATCATTTTGTGGCTTTTATAATGGATTATAAGTCTGCAAAGATTCTTCTCTATCCTATTAGTCGTTAAAATGTTATGGAGGCATAATTACGCAGACGTCAGCATGAATTCGTGGTGCGTAAAATTAAATAATTTAGGCAATGTTTTAGAGGTAGCATTTTGATTAATATTTTCTGCTGGATTTGTACCACCTGATTTACATTTTTTCATTTTTCTTAACGCAGACCAATAGTTTCGCCTCTACTTTATTGCAAACTGAAAAGTTTTACCATGTCACACAAAATAGACATTTACTTTCCTAAGCATAAATTGCCCACACACCTACTATTAAAGGTACAAAATCACCCTGAGATGTTTTTTTTCAAATTTTCTATTCTGTAGTCTAGATGAGAGTTCATATTGTTACTAACATATTCTGAAGTTTTGACTCCATAAGAATGAATATTGGTGGAGATATAATTGATTAAAGTCGTAGGAAATTATGTATTTTCTATGCTCACTGTGTGGCAGCCATCTTGTTTGACCAAAAAAGGTGATTATGTACCTTTAAGAATTGAAAATTCAACAAAATCTCATTGCAATGCATTGCTTTATCACTGGTTACTTATTATGTCTAACATGAAGATTATGCATCACCTTGGATATTTCTATTACCTTATCGTTTCGTATTTATTTGTAATTACAAACTTTAATCACTGTTCTCTCTCTAAAGGTAGTAAACAAGCTATGATGACGTAAATCAGATGCAGATAGTATATATTTTTACTAGTAAATTTTCAGAACTTTTCCATTGAGTCTACGTGCTATAATGACGTAAATCAAATGCAAATAATATATATTTTCACTAGTAAATAAATATACTAGTATATATTTCTACTAGTAACTTTCCCATCAGACGTTGAGTGCATGCTGGGTAATTTAGAACTGTCGCGTGTTACTTCTAATCGAAGTTGAAAGGACGTCGTTGCGACATATAGACGTCCGAAAATACTGCAGACAAATGTTTTTATGTAGTTGTCTTTAGAAACTGTTTATAAAAAAAATTGTTTCGAATTAGGAAAAGAAGAATAAAGATGTACATCTATACTTTAATGGAAGGAATTTTGTTCGAAATGTATTTAAAAATAAGCTGAGAGAACATGTAATTTAAAAATCAAAAATATGCCTTAAAAAATCCCAAAACCTGAATTTAACCCCTACAATTACCCTTCGTAATGTATATACTTTTTCCGAGTAAAAAGCGCTTCCAAATTAGCGCCACATCAAACAGGCAGCACTTATTTGTACACATTTTCTTAAATTATCGCAGCTACCAAATACAAACTCAAATGCCCTCAAATAAATCTCTCTGTTTAAGTAAACTCCACCTTAGTGGTTTAAATATGAGTATATAATCACTACGGAGGAGAATACGTACCTTCCGGTTTTTCAGAACCGTGTTTTTCATCTCGTTGTAAAGGTCGGGTGATTTTAATCAATGGCAAAAAGTTGATGCAGAGGCGTAATCATTACCATGTTTTGCCGACCGCAAAAAAATGGCGAATTGTAAGCAAGAGGTTATTTCAGTTTTATCGACGTCAACGTTACGTTACGAGCGAAATAATTTCCAAGTATATAAAATTTATACCGAGTAAGGAATGTGCTTTTTTACATACCAACTAATATCTCTGGCTAGCATATTTCTCTAATTATCATCGAATAAAGTCACATTTCCTTAGTTTCAAGGCAAAATCAGTATTTGTCGCAATGATTTATTGAATAGTTAAAACTGTCATTCATAAGTGTGAATGAATGAGTTTAACACTATTTATGCCCGTATAACTTCTGATTCGCATATCGTATTAGACCCAAAATTGGTGACTTTCCACGTTATTGTACTTGAAAACTTTTGATTAAATAATTTTTTCAATAAGTTTCTCTAAACGGACCCAGGACCACTTTTAGCATTCGTGACCGGAATTTTTTTTATTTTCTAAATTCATTAATATTTTGGTCTACAAGGCATTACAACGGCTTTTTATTGTGTAATAGTTGAAAAACGTAAGTAGATTTTTATTCTATTTTCGGATAGAATAGAGCCTAGGGCATATGTTGACCAAGTTTCAACAAAACGGAGCAGTAGTTCGAAAGTTATTGAGGTGTAGTACATTGCACCCACCCCATTGTGCCCAGAGTTCCACGCATGCAAAAATACTCTACCCCGCGGTTTTTTATTAATAGCTTTTTTATGGTGTGTTAAAACGACTGAAATTTCAGTCTGCCATAATACTTATTATGAACGTTTTTATCGGAAACATTTTTTTGGTCGTTGCAGGTTTATATATTATATTTATATATATTAAAAAGTTAAAAACATATTTATTAGAATGAACAAATTATTATTACATATCTTCATCAGGTTGAAAATTATAGTTAAAAAGCTGACAAATTTACAGGGCAAAATAGAAAGGAAGTTTTTTCTGCAAAAAAAGAAGTACAAAGGTTAATACCACCTCTGTTATAGTAATTAACAGAGGAGGTATTAGCAGATAAAAACAATGCTTATTATCGAGCCTAGAAATAATTGCCGGAAAACACCCACGAAGGAGCACGTTTGAGTACAGTCTTCATCTTTGTAGCTGAAAACCATAATCAAAAAGCGCTCCTCCACAGATGACGTCCAACACTTATTCCCAGGCTAGATACAAGATATACACACTTCTTTATAAGTATAATTATTATAAATATAAAGGAAGACCACCTTGGAGTATATAAGTACCACCTTGGAGTAACTAAGTACCCATTAACAAATAAGAGGTTTGTGTAAACAAAAGGCGTTTGTATAAAAGTGAAAAAATGATAAATTTAAGGTTAATAGAATAAAACAAAATAGAATACATTCAACGAACCGTTTCACTTCATAACTTTTATTAGGTTTTTATGTTTTTGGCATTTAGTAGCTACTCCATCATAATCATAAGCAGCTTCATAAGGTGCAATTATTTATTTTTACATTTGTATGTCATTTGGAAATGCTTCAAAAGCGAATAACAAACCGAAACATTTCGCAATTGTTAAGCAATTTTTAGTACCGAAATTCCAGTTTATCTTAGCCCTATTCAGGCCCGGCGTTTTGTGACTCTGAATAGCCGGAGGGCACAAAGTGCATTTAGCAAATTATAGTCTAAATGGCGAATATACCGCACTGTTGAAAACCGAAGGTGCATGACACTACACCATCGCCGCAATGTTATTGGCAGCTTCAATATATTTACCCACTGGGTTTTGAAATAATATAGTGAAGAAATGATAACATAACTTACTTACGTTTCTGAGAGATGTATGTAACTCCTTTTCCAGATCCTTTAACTGTACCAATGGGGAACGTATTCTACTATTTAAGTAAAAAAACACGCTATGGTGCTAATTAAATTATAGTTTGTTAAAGATATACGGAGTTGACATAAGTTCCTGTTCCTGTCCGTGCCTTGACTACCCGCTAAGGAAAACTGAGGTAAACAAAGAAGTCAAATGCGTAAATTGCTTAGTAATTGTTTGTTGCCATAGATGCAATTAAACCTAATATTATTTCAATGGATGACATTATAACAAAAGGTTATAGGTCAACTCTAGGTAATAAAGTTGTTTATTTTAGTAATCCTCGTACCCAGTGTTTTACATATTTGTTTGAACAAATCAAAGGACAGAAAAATACCCAGAAGTCAAGTGAAGTTTCTCAACGTAAAAAAAGATTGTTTTAACGTTCTAATGTCACAACGGCGTCTTTTTTACTGAAAATACGTCACGTGCCAAATTATTAGGAATGCTAGTGCGCGTAGGTAGAGATATAGATATTAGTAGAAGTATTAGGGAGAATGCTAATAGTAAGTAAGTAAGTAAGTAATTGGAAGTGATTCAGTGGTTCTTCCTCCCATCCGACTGTCAACTAAGTTAACTCACCGCTAGAGATACGTGACAGCATTGCTCTAACTTGCCCGAGGCCAGCATGCGGTCAGTCAATGGCTCCTAATGGGCTGAGTACGTTGCATTTAAAGCACATCGGAGTGGAGTATCGATTCCAGTTTCTGCAGCGGGATTTGAACCCTGACCGCACTGGTGAAAACCGAAGGTGCATACCACCACACCATCGCCGCATAAATATATATTTCTAACCAACTACATATTTCAAGAAACCTCAAAATCTTTCTATGTATGCATATGTACTTAAAGATAAGGGCTTTAAAATGACCCTTGATGCAGAATGAAACAACAAAACTTGCTGCAGAATAAAACAACAACGAATCAGTCGGGGCCATCAAATATTTGAATGCCCTTGAGTCCACAAAATTCCCTATTATAGAGGGGTGCTTATGGGAAAAATCAACGGGAAAATAGATTAATTTTTCGATACTATGTACTATAACAATGGAAAATAATCGATAAAACTCTATCATTCTCCAGTGTCACTATGTTTTTTAGGTATTAGAGTGGATAGTTAATTGGAATAGACGTCAATTGCTATAATTGCTATAATTACGATATCTGACAAATTGCTGTTATAACTGGAAGTAATTTTAATTTTGGTCCTGAAATTAAATTACATTTATTCCAATAAATTTCTGGCCTGGCTAGGACCACACCAGAATTGGAGTCCGATTTTATAGGGTCCGATTTATTCAGGGTCCGGATTTTATTGGGTCTCGTTTTTTTCGGGTCCGGTTTATCCGAGGTCCGGTATTTATAGGGTCCAATTTTCATTGAGGTCCGGGTATAGGTCTGGTAATTGGATGATGTCCTTTATGCAACCTTCAAAGCAAGCATACTATTTTTACTCCTGATTCTCTTTTACATGTGTAATTAGCTTATAATTTGGTTGCATGGTAACACCATAATGGTAACACATACAGCTAATATAATAATAATTATACAAATTCGGAACGTCTAATGTAAGTAAAACGTTATAATCCAGTTGTCGATTTCTAAGGATTTGTTTTTGTTGTTGTTGTTTTTGAGAAACCGATTAATATATCTTAACTGTTAGAACTAACTCAGCCGATAAAAACTTGTTCAAAGTCAGCAAAATAACGTCAGAACAACGTTTAAAGAACGTTGTTCTAACGTTATTTTGCTGACTTTAAACAGGTTTTTGCCGGCTGCGAACATGATTTTCATTAATAGGATCATTAGGATCATTGTATACGGGAAAGTAATTATTATTACTCTCAATATTTTGAAGAGCATAAAACGTTCGTTGAAAACTCTCAAATAATTAGCTATATGAACTGACCAAGACAAGATGGCACACGACGCCGGAAGAAAGACCCAACAACATCAAAACAACGATGGGAGGTCGTTTGGACGTTGTTTCAACGTTGTCCCGATGTCGTGTGTCGGCAAGGAAACAGGTAGGTCCTGGATGGTATCCGTCGTCTAAACAACAAAGAAAACACGTCTTTTCGACATTGATGAAATGTCGCCCGTTCATTCTTCTCAAAAACTTGTAGTTGCTCTTTCATCAGAGAAGACTGTGTTGTATATAGTTTTGAAGGACGTTGCATGGCATTAATATAGTTGTTGTTGTTTTTGTTGTTGTTGTTATCGTTGAGAAACAGTTCGGTACAATTGGAATGTTTGCGTAATAAGATTTTAATGAATGGGATCATTAGATAAAAAGAATAAAGACCTATAAGTCGCGAGGCCTAATTAAATTGGCGACGTCAAAACGACGTGTTTTCGGAGTTGATTTTATTTAACATGTCGGCAAAGTTAATAATGATGTAATTTTCACGCATTTCAATTTTGAGCGTTGAAATTAGTTCTTTTTGCACAGCCTTAATTTCGTGCAACCTAAGAACATTACTCCGCAGTAGGCCCTAGTAAGCCTAGGCCTAACAGAGTTAAAAAAAACATATGTCAGAACTTCGTTTCAAATCAACTTTTTTGGTAGATTTTAAGAAATTATATTTGAGCAAGTTCAACAAAAATGAAACTGTACAAAAGGGTAATATGTCAATGAGCTTGCACCGGATTGGATGTTCGGTACGAATCCACTAATCCGTTGGAAGATCGTTGACTCAGTACTCTTCTCTGTAAATCTTAGTTTTTAGATTGTCCCGTCCTAAATCAAAGTTCTTTACACAGAAATAATCAATATAATTTCATTTATATGTAACCAATGCCTTGTATATATGATTTAGATATCCTGCGGGGACAGTTTGCCGGAATCCATTTCTTTATTTCCCTTTTAAACATTTCTAAAGAGGTAACATTTTGAAGTGTGCTAGGTACCACATCCCATACTTTGGGTCCCAGAAATCTTAATTAATCAGTTCCATGATATACTGAATTTACTTTTGGAAGTTCAAAATCACTTTGCGATCGCGTGTCCTTTATAATTTTTAGGCAAAAATAATTCTTGAATAATTCTTGGTGATAAGTCATGTTTAGACTTGTACAATTCTATTGCTAGTGATTGAACATTACAATGGTGTATGCTAACAGAACCATCTTTTGTTAATAGTTCTGTAAATTATGATATGTTGTCCCTATAAATAACCCTCAATGCTCTTTCATGAAGTCTATTTATCTTGTTATTTATTTCTCGACTATGAAACATCCACGTTAGTGGGCAATAAGCGAATTGAGATTCTACAAAAGATTTTAAGAAAATTCTTCGTTTAAAAAAAATGCAGGAATTAAGTAATTCTACACAATGCAGTTAGTTTACAGCAAGCTTTCTTGCACAGAGAGGGGACATGATTATTAAGAGTAATAACATAACCACAACACGCGTATCAGTTTTCAAAATCTGGAATTGTGACGTCATATGAACTACATATCTATGATTTGAGGAACAGTTAAATGCAATGAGCGTTTGAGAGGTAAACAATCCAATATTGTTCTAACGTTATTTTGCTGACTTTGAATAGGTTTTTGCCGGCTGGGTATATTTTGGATGCGATTCTGAAAAAGAAGCGAAGGACAGAGATATATAAAATGTACGTATCTACATGTACAAGAACGTCAAGTTTAATGTTTTTCCTAGGTATCAGATTGATAGATTATTCTGACACTTCTAGTTTTTCATTCATTTACACACCTCCCATAGGTTATGTTTGATCTCTCCTTCTGCGTGTATATATATTTAATCTCTCCTTTTGTGTGTAATTTATCGAATGTTTGATCTCTCCTTCTGTGCGTACATTTATCAAGCTTTAAAATATCAATAACATATAACATTTGGGCACGCGTCGTCAGATCAACGTCGCGACGTCGTTTGACAATGCTTCGACATAGATTTGCCGTGTTCATTAGACTATGAGAAGCAGTCATTGAACCTTTATATAGCAGACACCACTGGAACCAAACATTGTGTTTGTTATAAAGGTGTCCGCTATAGATAGGTATCCATAATACTAATAGAGTATATCCGCTAGAGAAGGCGAGAGATTCGAATGTATTGGATTGTGCCATTGTTTGGGAAGTATTTTACTGACAATTTGATGAGCCCTTAAAACCAATTTTAACTCAAGAGACCATGCCAAAATTTCGTCTCCAAAGCGGTTTTTTTCGAGTCAGCGAATTAATTTTGAACAAATTTAGCAAAAATAAGTATGTATAGAAATGCGTTATATCAACGTTCTTTCAATGGATTGGTTGGTTTGATAAGAACAAACCAATCCATTGCGAGATCATTGACTCAGTACTTAGCTCTAAAAATATTAATTCAGAGACGATTCCTAAATTTAAAAAGATAATTATTAGCTACTATGCCCTGCCATCACACAATGTCCAGAATTAAGTCGAGTCAATGTTAAAATGACGTCGTTTTGACATTGTTCCGACGTTGTTCCGACGTCGTATGGCCACTGGGTATGTTCTGAAACCATATTACATGATATATTATCAGTATGCAAGCTCGTCCCCAGTCCCTTTTGTCTTTTTTTATTTTTCTCAAGTCAAAAAGTGCTGGGGACGAGCTTGATCAGTATGTATTCAGTATATAATGTATGTATGTACTCATAGAATGTGACAATGTCAGCGAGATTTTATAATGCATCGAGACCGTAGTAGGTGTATCCAGTATATGCTCCAATTATATTCGATCAGTTCTATAATCAAATTTAGTCCTGAAGAATTGTAAATATTGCTATGCGGGTACACGATACCGGGATTTTGCGATGTCAATTTGACAGTTTATAGACATTTATTCGACGTTGGGGGCAAACATGATTAGGCAGTCCATCCCTGGCGTGTTCATGGGATCAGTATAAACTTATCCTGTCGTGTTTACAACAGCATTAATGATTAAAAAGAATCGAAAGAAATTTAAGAAGTAGAAGGCAAGTTTACATAGCTTGAGATCCAAGTACTTGTTGTAGTTTGGGAGTGGAGCTTAGGCTAAGTTTACAGAGAAGAGTCAACGATCTTTTAATGGATTCTTTGTACTGAAGACATCAATACATTGCAAGCTCGTTGACAAAACACCTTTCCTGTGCAATTTTTTGTTTTATTTGGTCAAATTTGGTTTCAATCAAGTGAGCAACAACTTGTCCAAGGTTTGCAGTAAAGGCGCTAGAATAACGTTTTCAACGCTGTTCTAGCAACTTACTGCTGATTTTGATTTTGTTCGCTGGGAAATTTAGCTTCTTTAAACCTACTTAAAGTTGCTTCTGAAACGAAATTTTGAGGAGATCCCTTTTCTTCTATCTTGAGGTATAAAGAGTTATACGTGGATGATATATAATGGATTGGTTTCTTAGATGGAAGCCAATCCATTGTAAGAACGTTGATCCAATATTCTTCTCTGTAAATGTTGTTTTTGAGTTGGCGAGGGAGAATTGAAAAGCCAAATTAAATAATAGATACAGACCATTGACGTACGATATAATGTCACGCATCGACCACGCTTTGTAAATATTCAGTGGACAATAACTTGTTCAAAGTCAGCGGTAAAGATGCTAGAACAACGTTGAACGATGTTTTTCTAACATCTTTACTGCTGACTTTGAACAAGTTTTTGCCGATTGGTTAATTGATTCATAATATTATGTCACGTATGCCATGATCTGAGTCACGTGACCAACAGACGTAAATAAAATATATATACTCCAGAATAATGAGTAGTGAAAAGATGTGTGCCCACACATGAACCAAAACTCTGTTTTATTTACAAAGGAATAGTGCCTACGTTAATTTGTTGAGTGGAACTAAAACTGACAATAGGCACTTTGTACCCAAACCACTGGATAAAAGCTTGTTCAAAGTCCGCAGTAAAGCCGTTAGAGCAATGTTTTCAACGTTATTCTAGCGTCTTTACCACAGACTTTGAATTTGCAAACACCTGTTCAACTCCCGCAGTATAGACGCAAGAACAACGTTGAAAACATTGCTTTAGCGTCTTTACTGTGGACTTTGAACAAATTTTCGCCCACTGGGTACCAAATGGGAAATAAGCTAATTACAATTTTATAATTGGTAATTCCTTCCTAAATTTTTAGGAATTTCGTCACCTTCATGATACGATAATTGATAAGAGACTGAGCACTAGGTATATTTATCAATTAGGATTGGATATTTCCTTATTTAAGTCGAGCTAAATAAAAAATAACAAAAACATAAAAGTATATTAAAACAATACTAAAACGGGTAGAATAAGATTAGGAAAATTATCAGCTTCGTGTAAAATAAACATGAATATGATGTCAAAGCAAACATATAAATGGTTATTTCAACATAAGTCATTCATACGCTCTCCATCACGTATGTTTGTAAAATCATGAGAAAATTGTTTATTCCGTATCAATAATATGGACTTCAACATTGTCTTCCGCGATTATAAAAAGCATTATCCGTTAGATACATAATTTATAATAGGCGATTGAATGTTTCGTTTTACTTGTGGTTTTTATTTGAAAACTTAGTGAATTGTTACTTGAAAGTACCAAAAATAACTGACAGTACATATTGAAGGAGATTGTTGAATGTTTGTAAAATATACATTTATAGCTACACCACACATGGTTTTTAATACATAGTTATATAGTGAAAGATTTTTTTGTCATGACTTTTGTATAGTGAAAGATTTATTACATCATTATGAATGTTTTTAGCTAATTATGGTAAGTTAGCAAAACTTAAGAAGAAACTACACAGAAGAAGAAACTACACAGAAAGAGGTTGTCAGTAGGCAAAAACTTGTTCAAAGTCCACAGTAAAGACGCTAGAACAACGTTGAACGACGTTGTTCTAACGTCTTTATTGCGGACTTTGTATAAGTTTTTGGTCACTGTGTTATGTCAAGGGGCTTTCAAAATCATTGACTCAGTAAATTTTATTTTTGATGAATTTTAACTTTTTTGTTATAATTTTTACGTAGAGAAAGATTTTTAAGTTCGTACATATTTTGCTGACGTGTGCGTGTTTTTGGCGAGTATTTTATTTCATTAATTAACAAGTAATACAGTACCTCTATGAAGGCAGACATTCAGGATAGACTGACTCATTCATGAGCGAATAAGTCGGTTTACATTGCGACGTCGTTATGACGTTTTTAGACGTTGTTCTGACGTCGTGTGCCGGCAATTTGCATCTAAGAAATCATCCAATTATACGTGAATTACAACCCTTCTGCCCCAAATAATTAACGTTTGGTTCTGAGTATATCAATATTCAAGCAACATCGATATAACGTCAGTGACGTTGCTCGTTCGACACTATTTCGACGAAATATGAGCATGATATGAACACTCCCCAGAAGACGTTATTGTTTTGTGTAGAGTATCCTTTAAATTCATTATTCTGTTTTTGTTTAAATTGCGAGAACCCAGCGGGCCTTGTTTAAAGTCCGCAGCAAAGTCGCTAGAACAACGTTTATAGCGTCTTTACCGTGAACTTTGAACAAGCTTTTGTCTGCTAGAAAGTTTCAAAAACCTGTTCAAATTCCGCAGTAAAGATGCTAGAACAACGTCAAAGACGTTGTTCTAGCGTCTTTACTGCTGACTTTGAACAAGTTGTTGTCCACTGGGTAGTAACATGATAATGACGTGAAAAAGTGATGTTAATTTCACATCATATTTTACTTATATGTGGATTTGGTTAACATCGAAGCCATAAAGAGAGGTAATTAAGAAGAGGATAAATAGAGAAGATAACTGAATCAAAAACACGTGGCTGTCGAATATTCTTCAGCATATCTTCACAGATTGTCTGTGTGGTGTTATTTAAATATCTCAGTAGGTAAAAACTTGTTAAAAGTCTGCAGTAAAGACGCTAGAACAACGTTGAAAATGTTGTTCTATCGTCTTTACTGCAGACTTTGAACAAGTTTTTATCCATTGGCAGTAGCTACTAATATTTTGTATCGTGATCGGTTGGATTTTATGTTATATTATCGTTCCATTTTATTACTTTGATATTGATTTACCACCGAAATTGAATGAGTGGCAATAACTGACTGTAACATCTAGTCAACATCAAAAATATGTCGGTATTTAAAAATGTAGATGATAAGATTCCGACATTGATTATACGTCACATTTTGATCGTTTATACGTCAGATTTCAGATGTCGGTAAGAACGTTAAATGCATATTATTGACGGGCCACCGAAAATATTTTCTTTTAATTCAGAGAGAAGGACAGAAAAATATATTCAATGTCCACAGTAATGTAGGTTTTTGCCCGTTGTGATAACTCTGTATATGAACCCAGTGAGCACCCGACGTCAAGGCCACGTCAAAAAGATGTCGGTTTGACGTGTAGACGTTAAAATGAAGTCTTTTTGACGTTGATTTGATGTCGAGTGCCAGAAGGATATTGTCATATTATCAAAATAGAAGCTTGTCCCCAGTCTCTTTTGACGAGCTTGGTCAAAATAGTATTTGGCATTCTAAGTGTTTGATATTGTAGTAAGTAACTCAACTCGACAGACCTTTTAATCCCATATATACACCTTTCTATATAGGGCAGTACACAGTCTATTTACTGGATATATGAGTCCGTATCGGCCAATCTTTCCCACTGTGATGTATGTGACTTTATGTAGGCCGGAATAGTTGCACGATAGGTTTGGTACATACAGTACACTTACAATGCGTTGCAACAATGAATGGATGACCATGACCTAGTTCAAATATCGTTTGATTTGAGAAGGTTTGACTACTAAGTATGTATGTAACCTTTCAATAACCTTTCTATTTTTGTTTATATAAATATTTTCTTCTAATTTTCATATAAATGAACTTGTATCATTAATAAAATATTAGATTGTTTAAATGAATCTGACAGAAACAGATCAAGGATGTTTATTTGACGGGATAGGTATCCTGATTATTCATAGTATAAAAGACTGCCATATATGGTAATATCCGATCTTTATATAGAAATATCCGGGAAATATCCGGGAGTGTCTTTAGTAGACTTACACACTGTAATTCACAAATACAGAAATGGCAGAGAGTTCGTAAAAAAATATCTTGAGCAGACACGCCTTGTTTTCATATATTTGCGAATAGGTCTATATGCTTTTTTTTTCTTATAGAATCCATTAATCGAAAGAAAATATATTTTTAAAAATATTTTTTAACGAACTCTCTGCCAACACTTTTTTAACTTTTTTTTCAAAATAATGCTTTTATCAGTAGCCACTTATTTCTCCTAAAATTCAGTGCGCGTAGTAAGCAGCCTGTCTGGTGTTTATAAAGAATGCATATTCTTTTTTAAAAATATAATTTGTACTATGTAGCTCCTTCCGTGTTAGGCACACAACCGCTCCTAATGGGTGAAACGTGCACAGTAAAGACTCTAGAACAAGCGTCATTACTGCGGACTTTGAACAAGTTTTCTCTCATTGGGCTTCAATTCACTCTGAAACAACCCAGTCAGAAAAAACCTGTTCAAATGCAACAAAATATCATTCTTTAAACGTGGTTCTTACGTTATTTTGCTGACTTTGAACAAATTTTTGCCGGCTGGCAACAGCGTAGCTTTGACGTTATTTTAACAATAACGTGACGTCGTTTTTCCTGTTAGATTAATATCTTCACATATAATTTTATTTCCCGTCTACATTTTTAGCAAACAATTAAAAAGTTGAAAAGTTTATTTGTAAAATGATACTCTCAATGAGTAAATATATATCACATCAGATATGTAAACAGTGGAGAAAGGGAATAATAGACGAAGATATAAGAATAGATTTCAGAATTAACTACCATGGTGAGAACATGTCAGATCACAATCAAAACAACGTCAAAATGACATCATGACATCGTTTTGACACAGGGTAGATCTTTAGGGTAGAGCTACAGTGGAATACCCCAGCCGGCAAAGCCAAAGGCCAAAGAACGTTGTTCTAACGTTATTTTGCTGACTTTGAACAGGTTTTTGCCGACTGAGACCTCCACAGTTGTACAACTACATGGATAGAGCTACGTAAGTAGATCTTTACAGGGGGAGAGCTAAAGGGGTAAACCTATACAAAGGGTAGAGCTACAAGGATAAACCTACAGGGGGTAAAGCTAGGACAAGGAAGGTAGAAAACAGATTACTCGATTTCAATGCTGAGAAAAACGTTCTTGCTATACTATTAACTATTTCTACATCAATGCTATGGCGCGTTATTCCAATGTTGATGCGATGATGACGCGTTGTTGCAATATTGATGCAATTATGACGCGTTGTTGCAATATTGATGCAATTATGACGCATTATTGCAATGTCGATGCAATGATGACACTTTATTCCAATGTTAATGCGATGATGACGCGTTGTTGCAATGTTGATGCGATGATGACGCTATATTCCAATGTTGATGCGATGATGACGCGTTGTTGCAATGTTGATGCGATGTTTACCACTGACGTTTTATCTCCATGTGCAGGTGACGTTTTTCAATGGTAAAATAGACGTTGTTTTGACGTCAAAACGTTGTTTTGACATGCCGGCTTTGAACTGACAACTTTTTAAAGGAGCACTGTCAATAGATTATTTAACACAATGTTGTCCTGATTAGCACCTACTTAGACGACTCAGACTAACTCAGACTCGGGCTAACGTAAATCTTTACATACAAATATTAGCTGAAATTAAAGGCTTCTCAGAAGGCACATGACGTCGGATCAACGTCGAAACAATCAACGTTTTTTCGACGTTGACTCGATGTTGTGTGTCTGGAGGGCTTAACCACATCATTTGTCATTGTTATTTTGTTATGTGACAATAGAAACAATCAGACAACGATTATTAACAAATTTAATAAGCGTATTATTTTAATCTATAATCGTTTGACCACAATTAACAACCTCGTTCCCAGGGCTTCGAAGAAGAAAATAATATTTTTATATTTCCTTCCTGTCGTTTGTAGCTAACACTCCATATTAGAGAATGATCTTTCATCTCAACCTAGTTCTCAGGGCTTCTTGTCTTTTCGAAATACGAAGAGCTAAGAAGTGCTAGGAACAAGGTTGTTTTTATCCAGGATCAATACTATTATAACAATTTGTAACAATGTAATTAATATAGGACGGAGGTAATTAATACACATTAAGTACGTGTTAATTAATTATATATCTAATTACGTTTTGTACTGTATAAACGACTACTATATGTTAAAGTCCATATAAGTCCGTATAAAGCCCGGTTTTCATTCAACGTATATTTCCTAGTTTCCGTGCAAACAGTTTTTTCCGCTTGAAAGTTGAAAAATTTTCAACTTTCAAGCGTGCACGCCGAACTTTCGACCAACTTAATTTCTAAATTTTAAAATCCGCGCGGTAAAAAAAAAAACACACGGAAATATACGCTGAATGGAAACCAGGCTTAAGGCATGTATTGACTAATACCGTTACTATTTGTTAAGAAATAACAAGGTGAAAAGAAGATTTGTCTACGGCTAATCCATATCTTTTAATGTTTTTGTGCATGTGTAATGTTCGATCATTTTTGGAATAGTATTTTTAGCATAGTATTTAGTTTTGCAGCCAAAATCTACTTAAATAAAATTCGCGCGAATTCTAAATGAAGCCATTACATTGGCTGAAAGCGACGTGGGGCGCCTGCAGGGTTTATAAATTAAATCTAATATTATTATTATATATTTTTTTTTTTTACTTTTCGAGTGGGCAAACACTTGTTCAAAGTCCGCAGTAAAGACGCTAGAGCAACGTCGACTAGCGTCTTTACTGCTGAATTGGGTAAACCATTCCATATGACAAATAACTTATTTTCTAAAGAATTCCAACATTAAATCCAACACTCTATATTCAACCATAGAAATATGAAAAAAGATAGAGATCGCTTTTCGTATTTCTATGATTTAACACACTATAAAAAGGTTTTCCAGTAGACACTCTATCGTTCACGCACGTGACCCCAAATCAACGTCAAGAAAACGTCGTTTTGACTTCAACGTTGATCTGACTTTGTTTGCGTGTGAAAGCTAAACTCGGCCTTTTATGATCAAGAAGTAACTACTTTTTGAGTTAATAATTAATAACAAGGCAGAAATATAAGTCTAAAAACCTAAAAAATATACACCGGTGGACAAGAGGGAACCCTTGCATATCTTGGTTAAATTATTTACAATAGTTCACATTCAATGTTATTCAATTTTAAATCATCACCCAATTCTTCTTCCCTGACACGAAATGGTGTTCTAGATCCTCGTACACTTAAAATCACGGATCTCAAAATTTCGAAAGATAATCGTACACGTAACCATGCAATTACGATTGAATAGTCTTCATTTTGTTTTACAGCTAGTTTGTTCGCTAATTCTGAAACAAAGCGAGAACATTCCTGACCCATTCCGCCATTCGTTCGCCATTCTATTCTTCGAATAGAATGTTTGCTTTTGGCTTTCGCAAGGATTTCTGCGCCTAATAGAAACCGGCTGACGTCTCGTGCCAGGAAGAATGGTATAATGAAAAGTAGGAAGCGAAAAATATTTTAATCCTACTTCTTTAATTTGTTGTGTGTAGTTGCTAACTGGTGCGTGTCATGTCGGTGCATCATACAAGAAGAAGATCCTATGGTAATAATATCAAGGATGATAAGAAATCCTTGGTAATATCCATATGTGATGATTTATAACTGGCGCGTGTAATGTCGGCGCATCATATAAGAAGAAGATCCTATGGTAATAAACATCAAAGATGATAAGAAATCCTTGGTAATATCCATATGTGATGATTTATAACATAGGCTAATTGATTTCGGATTCAAACAAATCGTTAAGTTTTAAAAGTATTTCCGATTTTATTTTTACATTTTCCTTGTTAACTGTAAACATATGCAAACAGTTTATTTTAAAATTTGCTATATAAAGACTACATATGTGATGAAAAACTGTTACATATTATAGTGTGGAAGATGACTGAACCCAGCCGTCAAAACCTGTTCAAAGTCAAGAAAATAACGTTAGAACAAAGTTCAAAGAACGTTGTTCTAACGTTATTTTGCTGACTTTGAATAGGTTTTTGCCGGCTGGGAATACAAGCGTGATTATAAACTGTTGAACATCATCTTGTAAAACTATACTTAAAAAAAGTAATATTCTAGGTGATGTTCGGCAGATATACTTACACTCTGAATACGGTCGTAGGCAACTTATTCAGCATGTCGTTTATTTTTGTAACATAGTTTCAATTGGTTTACAATAGGCACGCGACGTTGGATTAACCTTGAATAACGTCAAAATGACGCTGTGACGTCATTGTGGCGTCATTTTGACATTTATCTGACGTCAAGTACAGGCAGGGTTATTGATATAATCAAAGATAGTAAAGGAAACTTAAATCCCAGATCTTCTTATTCAATGAGATTTAGACGGCAAGAGTAAGGAAGCCCTGAGAACGAAGTTGACTGAACGAATTCCTATAGATATTTGTGTAGATTTAGATGACAAGAATGAGGAAGCCCTGAGAACGAGATTTAGAGAATGCATTCCTGGAGATATTTGTGGTCACTCACTATCGTAGACAAATGGTAATGATGTGATGTTGTTATGATGACGTTTGGTGAAATATATCAATGAGAAATATATGAGAACATTTTGTTTTAAAGTTCCAGAAGAATTTTTTTTTCCAGTGGTAAAAACTTGTTTAAAGTCCGCAGTAAAGGCACTAGAAAACGTTGCTCTTTGGACAAGTTTTTTTACTCACTGTGTATATGGAAATACACGATTATTGTACGAAGGTATTCGGTATTCTTTCGTTGTGTAAACCATGCAACTTCTCGTACTATTTTTCAAAATTAAAACTGTGCAGACAGAAACTAAGAACAGTTTGGATGAAGGTAAACTGAGGTTACTCTATGGCTAAACCTTAGACGAGTATCTTATTTAACCGTTCATTAACATGGTGTGAACTCCCGGAATTTTTAAATTTTGCTGTGAAAGGAACATAACAAAAATTATTATTAAGGAGGTTATTTTCTTACATAAAATCTGCATTATACTTTTGTGACTTTTTGCTCCCTGAATCTTCTAATACCTTCCCATGAACTAACAAATTTCCGGGGGTACCAACCATACTAACGATGGGTTAAGATCCTACCTACAACCAAACGCATAGATAATGAGATATTTCATGAATTTTGGCGAGTAATACACACCACGTAGATGTTAAATGAGGAAAACAACCAGGTCAAGTCTCTAGAGATTTATCTCAGAGATTTCTTAGGTTTTTTTGCAAACTCGACAAATTCTGCTGTTCCCAGCAGCCTAGTATCCAGGCTCTTGGAACATATTCGATTTTTGTGTATTTTGTTTTGCTACCTAAAAATTTAAGGCTTTTTATCTAAGTGGAAATTCTGAATCTTTGCTCGAATTTTACCTTGTCTCAAATATTCATGTGAGTGCTTGTCTCCAGATACTTTATAAGTGTATTTATTCACATTTATTCATCACAGTTAATCGCTTAAAGGTACTAGATTAAGTGTCATTTATTTGGACAATGATTTTTAGTAATTCTGATCAGTTTAAGTTTTTCTTAAAACATTATTATTGCATATAAATAACGTGTCAATGTTCGTATACATTTGGTAAAGACTTAGACTGGAGTCGTAGTTTTTGAGATTTACGGCAGTTATATAGCTAATATAATGGGGGAGTATCTAGACCTCAGAAAGTAGGCTAGCAAATATGGAGTAAGTGTTTTTAACTAACATTCCATAAACTTTTACAAAATAAACAGTAAAGACGCTAAAACAACGTCGAAGACGTTGTTCAAGCGTCTTTACTGCGGACATTGAACAAGTTTTTACCCACTGTGGTATGATGAGATATATGACAAATATTGCATCAATGAAGTTCTCTATTCGATTCGTTTCTAATATGTACATTAGAATCGCTCGGACAAACACGAATCTGCATTTTGAAGCTGAGTTCAAAATTCTGACATATTGTTCTGTTGCATGCTGCATGTCAGGATGCTAGTGTAAGCTGCTTATACTCTGACGTTTGAGCGCTTGAAGTGCATTCAAGTGAGTGAGTAACATAAATATTTATCGAACGGAATAATTTGCGTTAATATTGTTTGTTTTCGCTTGCTTTATGTTTTAAGCTACCATTATGGTTGCTAATAATACAGAATTGATACCGGTCTGTACAAAGCCCGTATAGGCAAGCATTTTAATTGGCTCACTTAATGTGGCTGCCAGTTAAATGCCTAGTACTAACAATTCCTAGTACTAACCTACCATTTGCCGAGACACGCGGTAATAAAATGAAGTCATATTAATGTATAACTAGCCTGTACTACAAACTCGAAAACTTTTTTGCCGCGGGGAGGGTCTGCGGAACAGATATAATGTATACCCAGTGTGGTAAAGACGCTAAAACAACAACGATTTTTTTATTTTCTTATTTATATATTTCAGAGAAATTATAATAATGAAGAATTTGATACAAAGCGTAGTAACGAATAATCGTCAAAGAAAACTAGCAATCCCTCAAGATGGATATACACAAGGGAAAAACTATGTGCATGATTCACTGGTTGATGAATTCAATATCTCATTAAAACAATTTGAAACTTTTGCAAGAAATGATAAAATTGTGTATGATTGCAATTCTAATAACTTGACTGAAAATCCGAAACTAAAACGATCAAAAAGTTTTAGCAGGAGAAGTTGGAGAAAAAAGTCAGGAACAAAAAAAAATAGTGTTCCATCGACAGAAACGTATACTGCGATAAAAGATAGCGATACATCGACAGAAACGTATGCTGCAATAAACGATAGCGATGTATCAACAGAAACGTATGCTGCAATAAATGATAGCGATGCATCGACTGAAACTTTTACTGCGTTAAATGATACAGATGATGTTCAACAAAAGATTGAACAGAATACTGACAGGAAGAAAACACATCAACGTGCATGTAGTGAATCGTTCGTTAGCGATAAAACTGAAAAAGCTCGACGTCATTCAACTCAAGAAACGATAAATAATGGGACACCAAAATTTGATAGACGTGTAAAAAGCTTACGAAGAATATCATCAAACTCGCGTAAGACAAAAGAAACATTATTTGAAAATCGAGAAACGAGTAGTTTCGATGCAATCGATTTTGGTAGCTGTCATGTACCAAACGAGATGAAAAGTTGGACGATAATACAGCAAAAGTTAGCGACTTGGAGTATGAGTTCACCTAAACGTACGAGTTCACCTAAACTGTCGACACATAGACGAAATTTTAGTTTTTCAGAAAATATAACCGAGCCAGCTAAAAAACTTGTCGCGAGTACATTGCCAACATCTTTAAAAAGAAGGAAGAAATCCTATGAGTGTCAAAAAAAATATGTTGTAGAAAATACTGAAACAAATAATGAAATACTCGATCAACCAGAAGAAGAAAAACAAGAAAATATACAAGATGTTTCATTATCACGAGAGGTTATCGAGACAGGTTTTAGCACGGATACAGACGTTTCTTTCTCTTCAAACATTTGGTACTATGGTGAACTAGATATTAAATGTATGAATCCAAACGAATCTACAGTATCAACGACAGGAAAAGTTTCCCAACCTATTTATAAGAAATACACTGGATCCATTCTTGCAAGGATTGATAAATATGGCGACGTTGTTTACAGCATCACCTATCACTATGAAAATGACGTAATAATAGCCGCTATTCCACATGAAGCAGGAAAATATTGTTTAGACTTCACTGATGTTGATCAACCACGATTTTCAAGCGTGAAATTCTTAATAGCTCATTTAATAGAACAAAAGTATTTACACAGAGTTACATTTACTTGGCTGATTGAAAACTGTTACACGTGATAGATGTATTGTTATTTCATTGGTTCATATCGAATTTTTTATACTTAATTAGCGATCACATTCCACTAAGAAACTGAACATACGTCTCCTAGTGTGTATTATGCAGGCCGGCGTCGAATTAGTCGTTTTATTGTTTGTCAATACGACACTAATCCTGCCGGCACTCGGCGTCGTATCAACGGTGAAACAACGTTAAAACAACCTCAAAACGACATTATTTCAACGTTGATCCGACGTCGTTGATCTACTGAGATTCTGTATGGATAGTAGCTTAACCCTATTTGGCCTAGACTTTTAAGGGTTCTGAGGGCCTAGGGGGAGAGGGGGTGGCATGAGAGTTCCCTCCATAAAATCTGAACGGCTACATATTTTTTATTCCAATTTACCCCAAAGGTACTTCGAACTATAATCTACATTTTACCATAAAAATAATTAGCCGGTGTCTTATTGTTTTATAATTATGACGTCATAGCTCATCTGGGGTATGGAATTTCCTATTTTTATGAGTACAACGTTTTGGTACAATAGTTTCTTAGAAGTAACTTTTTATAAAAAATAAACAACAGAAACACAGTCTTCGAAACCAACCGTATGTCATTTCATATGTTTGAAAATTAACGTAATGCAGAAGATGCGCAAATTATTTTAGAAATGAAAGATTGAGTATGATATCACTTTCATTTAAAAAGAAATATGTGCAATTTAATTGGGACCCTACCCTCCTCTTCCCCTAGGCTTAATAGAGTTAAAGAACATCAAGCTAACGTCGAATACTTCACCTCATTGAATTGACAATTTTATGGCGCTATTTTGGCGGTAATAAGGGATTTTATCGCCGCTGAATATATTGATTCGTTTAACCACTTTTTGAAAATTGAGGAGAAATTATGAAAATTACAATTAATTTTCTTTTTCAGTATTTCATTATATTCTTCTTCCCAGTAGACAAATAAGTGTTCCAAGTCAGGAGTAATGACGTCGTTCGATGCTGTTCTAACGTCTTTATCGTGGACTTTGAACAAGTTTTTCACTGGGTTTCAAGATTAAGAAGACCAACCTCGAACTCAGGGTTTTGTTTAGGAGTAGCTATTTATTGCATTAATTTTATAATGTACATTATAACTTATTTCTTATGAAGATTGTTTTATTGATATCGTATTATTAATTGACCCAATTTAGTTTCCAGGGCTTTTGACTTTTTAGAAGCGCTATTGAAGCATTTTACGGCTTCTCAGCCGTTATTTTGGTGACTTTGAACAGATTTTTGCCGGCTGGGTTTGAGGATGAGATTGTAGCATGCTTAACATTTACAGACCCCAGAATACGTAATTTACTAGACGACCTTCTATTCAGGTTCATTTCATCTAGAAAAAAAAGACATTCTATTGGTACAAATTGACGTCAAAAGTCATGTGACGTTAGCTTCTACCAATGGAATGTCTCTAAATTTGCAATGGAATGAATTTAACGCCTGGACTCTTCTATAATAGCCAAAATTTTAAAAGTGTTAAAAGTTATCCGAGTTCTAGTGGAGTTAATGGCCACACACTGTCCATAATCTGCAAAATGATTTTGTAATACATCTGCAATGCAGGGTGTGGGCACGTGACGTCTAGTCAACGACAGATGTGGCGACATTAAAACGTCGTCTTCTCTACGTTGATTAGACATCACACGTTGTCAATGTAGAATGTGATATGAACGAGCTTGTGATACGAAAGAAATCAATCCATTGCAAAATAAGAGATGATCCCTCCAAATCTGTCCCCATTTTGAAAAAGCAAGAAAACTACAAGATCTTTAAAACGAGATGATAAGTAGAGCAAAAGTGCCCGGCGACGCGAAGTCTTGCCTACAGTCAGCAGAGAGTGATCGTTCACTATGCACAGGACGTGGCCTTGTAAAGGAATTACGGTACCTGTCACAACCGTTCATCCGACCTACTCAACCGCAACCGCCAGCGAAGTGCTTCACGTCAGCCTGAGCGAGTTTATTTGTCCGCGATTTACAATTAGTATTAATTCGTTTATATTAAATATTCTCCTTGTGGTGGCAGATATTTCGGACCGAATCGTTGCTTTTGCAGCATCTAACCTTTGGCAACAAACACGAAAACAAAGCAGGGTGGGGTGGGGTGGCTTTCGTATGTGCAGCAAGTTTGAAAAATAAATTTGAATCCATGTATATCATTTAAAATGTGAATTTTGATAAAACAAATTTATTTTTCATACTTGCTGGCGGTTGCGGTTGAGTTAGACTGTAGTCGCAGTTTTACCAGTATCGGAAGAAACGGAACGAAATTGGTACTGTGTGTAAATGCCGTTCGTAAATGCCGCACCTTGCCTGTCTGAAAGGCTACGGTTGAGTTAAAACAGCAACGTTGTTCTAGCGTCTTTACTGTGGATTTTGAACAGGGGGCGGATATAGACCTTGTGCTGTCTACTTTTTGCTATTTTCCCGATAATAACTTATGTGCCAATCAATGTGCGAAAATTATCTTTTAGCAGACGGTTCCATGGCATAGCGCTTACGGAACACGACTATATACTATTATATGTATACCGTATCATATATACACAATATAGCTAGAATCATATCAAACTATATACAAACGTACAAATATATATACATACTACGTTTCGTGCTGCCGTCGCACCCGTGTAAAGGTGCTTCATTTTTTATAAAAAAAGTGGTTGCTATGGGGCTGAATGTTTTAGTGCTAATCCAAATCTGGTATCAATTTTTTAGTATTCGGACTAAAATCTTTTCCACATTCTGACCAAAACTTAAAAGTACTTTGTTTTTTTATGAAAATTGGTATAGGACCAAATTTGATGGTGCTGATTCCAATCCTTTGCCTTTTCCCTGCTGGGACTCTTTTCTTTGACGGTTGCCTGTGTCTGTGACCTTTGCCTGTTGCCTTTGGGCTATATTGCCTTTCTTTTTGCCCACTTGCCTCTGCAGGGATCTTTCCTTCACCTGTGGTCCTTGTCTGGTGCCTTTGCTCTGCTTAATGCCCTTTCTTTTGCCCATTTGCCTCTGTCTTTCATTTGCCTATGGTCTTTATCTGGTGCCCTGGCTCTGTTGCCTTTCTTTTGCTCCCTTGCCTATGTTTGCCTATTATAGGCCTTTCCTCTGCTAAGGATCTAAATTCCTATGCTTATTCTTCATTTTGGTCTTTGCCTGTTGCCTGTATTCCTCTGCCACCCAGCTTGTACCTGTCTTAAAAATCTTGCTTACAAACATAGTGACAAGCTCACGCTTATATATTGACTAAACACTATAGTTATAGTGCTGAAACTTTCCAACACTTAGTAAAAATCTATAACACACATATGCCGTACATTTCAGCTTCATGTCTTTTTCCGAGCAGTATTTCTTCGAACTGAAGAAATTTACTATTACAAGCTCGTTCAGGGTGAAACTCGTTTTGGTGTCCATGGAACGGCTGCATAAGAATCTAAAAAAGAGAATAACATAAATGACATAATAACTAGAAGTTGATTTCACAATATCTTTACGTCATCTTTTACAAATTGCTCAGTGAGCACACGATGTTGAAACAATGTCGGAATAACTTCGACGTTGTTAGTACGTCATATGTCGGCAAGGCACTTATACAAATTATGCTGCTTATATACAAATAACCGAATAATAAAATTTCGTGCTATTGGTTAGTTATGATGTAATGATAACTTATGAACGTTTTAATTTTAAAAGCCGTAAGATAATTACAAGGTAATTAGTCTCTAATGATTAATATAATTGCTGTTTTGTTCCTCATTGGTAATTAATGTTAATTGTTTATATATAGTTGACGTGGCAAGAATGCTGGATTATGTGTGCATGTACTAGACTGCCTCATAAGATGTCTGTTCGG
>JAULBZ010000198.1:0-37174 GCA_032360805.1 Neoturris breviconis
TGAGCTTGCAATTGATTGGTTTCTTCGGGACGAAGAAACCAATCAATTGCAAGATCATTAATTCAGCACTCTTCCCCTGGTAATGAATTTTGGAGATGGTCCCTTATACAATGGTCAAAAGCAAAAATATTATCTGCGAAAAGACTTATATATACAAGGACTTGTGCGGTAAATCAGGGGTTGAAATAACTGCTGGTCATCACTGTGGAAGAGAGATCCGAAAGATCTCTTCTCCACAGTGATGACCAGCACTTATTTCAACCCCTGATAAACTATACTAAGAAGAAACTACAGGAAGTAAGTTATGTTTTAAGAAGCACCAAAATAAAATAAAACCTGTTTACATTCCTAGAATAAATATTGTTGTAATGTCTCACACAAAAGCGTTATAAACATGAATGCTAAGTCAGCAATCCTATTTCACAATTCAATAAAATTCTGATAATACCTGTCTCAACGTAATGTGTGATGTTTCCCAGGAATTTCTACTTAATGAAAATCAACCTTAAACTAGTTAATTTGACACTTTTAATTTACATTAATGTCACATGATACTTCATTATATCGTAAAGTGACTATTGTTTTTTTGCTAATCCAAGTATATCCTTGAATTAGTTACACATTAAATTTACTTTAGCCTCTCTACACACGTTTTAAGTTACAAATTTTTGCTAAGAATTAAAGAGCATTAAAAATTTATAATTTAAAGGCACCATCAAAATTATGTACCATGATAAAAAGTATTGTAGCAGTTGAAATAAGCATAAATAATCACTGTGGAGGAGTGGTTTTAAGAATAGCTTCAAGCCTTGTAGTCTGAAGCTATGCTCAAATAATCACTTCTCCACAGTGATTATTTACTCTTATTTCGTCCATTGTGTTACTATTATGATAGTTTGTATGAATCACCAAGAATACATCCAGTCTACCGTGTGAATAAATACAGTCTGTATATATTAAAGTCAGCAGGTCTGAGTTATTAAAAGCCTTAAACTACCATACAATCCTTTGAGTTTTCCTTCCCTACTTTCTTTTTTAGAAAAAGCTTTTTCAAAATATTACCCACATTTTGCATATGTTCTTTAAAGTTAATGACTATAAGAGAGTTTTAGTTTTGTTCTGATTAAGAGAGATGATCTTTCTTTAAAAGTTTCAAATTATTTTCGCTATCAATCTGTTTATATTTTTTCACAATACATTTTTTTGCGATCTGGAGGTATAGCTGTTTGAGCTATATGAAATAAAATGGGTCGCAAAATTAGCTTGGGTGCATCTATGTCGAGATTGCTGCATTCATCTCAGAGTACTGAACATCATCATTCGTCCCACAGCTTGGATAATCGTCATTTATCTAGTTCTCATAGTTCTGAGGATCATCGCCCATCTTCAGCGCATTATTTATATCCTCATCATTCACTTGTGAGTATCTTCATCATTTATCTAGTTCTCATAGTTCTGAGGATCGTCGCCCATCTTCAGCGCATTATTTATATCCTTATCATTCACTTGTGAGTATCTTCATTACTTGAGAAATAAGATTAAATACTCACTGTGGGGGAGTGATTTTGAATATAGATGTAGGCTTTATAGCCTGTAGCTGCACTGCAAAATAAGTCCTGCCTAGTGATTATTTACTCTTATATCAAGCATTGCTTTTATCTAACCTGAGCTTTTGTTTATCTACGACAGTAGGTATAATTCAACTGGGAAGAATGTTTTTATTTAAAGCCCATTTCATACTGTTATATTAAGTTATCCCCATTCCAGGGCTCGAAATAACAGCCGGTCATCACTGTGGAGGAGAGATTTTTCGGAATATTTTCCAGAATATTTTCAGCCAGATTGCCTTGGAATACCCTGCTCAAAGGAGCATTAAATAATATTGAATAAGCTCTCACCCAGTGGGAAAAAACTTGTTCAAAGTCAGCAGTAAAGATGCTAGAACAACTCTGCTTACTGTGTATTAAATTTCCAATTTGCAGGGGGGAGGGTGGTAATTAAATGGGGGGAGGGGGTGGTAAAAGGAAAAGGCGTTTATATTAATAATAAAACATTTGAATGGGTGACTTAGAACAGGCAATTAAATTGAAAATGGAACATTCAAATTATTATATGTAAACAGGAACAAACCTGAATATAACTGTCAGACATCATATGTGGAGGAGTTTTTGGCTTCAGCTTTGTAGCTGTGCTCCTCAAAATAGGTTAACAATACTGTAAATGCTTATCTGTTTATTTTCGAACATGAACACTAAATCAGTGAAAACAAATCGTCGCTTCCTGGTGTGGTTAACTTGTTTTGACAAGACAACCTGGTGTCAAATACATCTTTTGGCATGCACTTGAATAAATTGTTTTATGCTCCTTCAAAATGTGGTTCTATTGTGAAGTAGCACGATTATCCAGCTGGCAAAAACCTGCTCAAAGGCAGCAAAATAACGTTAGAACAACTTTCAAAGAACACTGTTCGAATATGATTTTGCTGACTTTGAACAGGTTTTTTGCCGACTGGGTATAAACATTCGTCAGCAATTTTAATGTGATTCTCCATCTTCTAATAGTATAAATATTATTATGTCGTTATATTTATACTTTTGTCTTTGAATACTTTGAATCAGAAGTGTTATTGTCGTTTTCTAATGGAAAAAAATTGATTTGATATAACTTTGAGAAAGTATGGGAAAATTGTTTGAGGCATCCTGTCTCTTCAGTAGAACAGGTAGAGGCAGTAAAGAGTCTGTAAGGATTTCTTGTTTCTTCCTAGTGGGCAAAAACCTGTTCAAAGTTTGCAGTAAAGATGCAAGAACAATATTTTCAACATTGTTCTAGTGCCTTTACTGCTGACTTTGAACAAGTTTTTTCCCCTGGGTTTGCTTTGTTGTCATATTGTTATAAATGCATCGAAATCGAAATAAGAGTAAATAATCCTGTGGAGGAGGGATTTTTAAGCAATGCTTTAGGGTATAAAGTCTAAATCTATGCTCAAAAATCACTCCTTTACGGTGATTATTATTTTCAACCATATTCAGAGTAATGAGACTTCCTGTTTATGCATTGGCTGCAGCTTTGTTAGTAGCTTGTATTTTTATGACAGTACTGGACATCTCCTATGGAGGAGTGTTTTAAACACTCCTTCACAGGTGATATCCAGCAGTTATATTCAGGCATGCATGAAAGATCTCAACAAGAAACGCAAGGATTTTATTTTTTGAAACTGTTATTTAATGAAACTAATCGAAGATAAATGACCAAAAAAACAAGTCGATTGTGTGATTCATTGATTCAGAGCTCTGCAAATAATTTCGTTGATAGCCCAGTGCTCTAAATTAGAAGAAATAATCACTGTGGAGGAGGGATTTCTGAGCATAGCTTCAGGCTATATTGTTTCAGGGTTTGCACAAACATCACTCCTCCACATTTACTATTTGTCCCTATTTAAAGCACTATATTCTTTTCTGTAGATAATTGTTTGTTGATGTTCCTAATCTAGCCTGGTTTATGTTATATCATTTTTCCTGTAATTAGCGCCCATACTGAATTAAATGCTCTCCTCTAGTAATCACCCACCTTCGAAAGGACATGATTTTAATTAAAAGAGATTAACTATTAATAGCAATTAATAGAGAAAGCAAAACACGTACTATTAATTATTTTGTTGTGCTTAAAAAATACCCATCCACAGTGGTGGTGTCTGGCAGTTATTTTAAGACTTTGGAGGTACCCGGTAAGCTAAAACTTGTTCAAAGTCCAAGAAAAAATGCTAGAACAACATCGAACTAACAGTGTTGTAGCATCTTTGCTGTTGACTTTGAACAAGTTTTTGTCCACTGGGATAGAGTTCTAAATAAACAGGAAATATTTGTGTATTAAAGATAAACGTTATATAAGAAGCTGATCCACTATGGTATTGTGCAATGTATAATGTCAATCAAACTAAATAAATGATTTTGATAGGTTTATTTTTTTTTATTTACATATATTTGAATAAAAGCGATTTGTCCACGCTGCAAAAATTAAAATTTGGATAGATATAACAAATGTTTTATCTTTAATTGGTGTGTTTACACTGAGACTATTTATCTGTCTCCTTAGAAGACTTTATTAAAGTAAACAGGAAATGTTTGGTACCTTCATGTATTGTGTGTTTTATCGTGTAACCAGGAAGTTAATCTGATATATGATGCCATTGGCTATTAATCTTCTTCACAGAGCTTATATATATGCTATCAGAGATTGAAATAACCATAATGTCTGCAAAGGAGGGTGTTCTCTCACCAAACTTATATTTGATTGCTTCCTTTGATATGAATAACCAAACAGTTGCAAGAATTAGACTCAGTGCTCTCCTCCCTGCTTGTTACATACTATCCATGCAGTTCTATAATAGTGACTACTAAGCAAAATGACTATTGGAAAAACCTGTGGAGGAGTGTTTTAAGAGCTGGAAACTATATTCAAAATACACTCCCCTACAGTGTTGTTCATTTTTAGGCTTGAACCACGCATCTCTGCACCCTTATCTGATACTTTGTTAGACTCCACCAATTTCTTCAATGTTATTTGATTCATTGTTTAAAGTCGACAGTAAAGACGCTAGATTTTGTGCATGAACTTAATATTTACACTCCTTGAATGAGTTAAAACTAATTAATGATTTGACTAAAGAAATATTTTTTTTTGGGGGGGGGGGAGGTTCTTAGTGAGTTAATGACTAGTTGTCTTGATTCACTGTTCCTCTTACAAAATTTTACTACCGTACTCAGTGGGCAAGAACCTGTTCAAAATCTGCAGTAAAGACGCTAGAACAACGTCGAAAACGTTGTTGTAGCATCTTTACTGTAGACTTTGAACACGTCTTTGTCCACTAGGTAGCGGTTCTTTTTATACTGTAACAGATACTAAAGGATAACAAAACACAAATTAGTGTTGACAGAATTATGACTTAAATCATCATTGTGTACCTGGATAATTGGTTTACAGATGTATTTAATTGGTTTAATTGTCATAGTGTAGGTATAACTTAAAGAACTAACTTTCTAACCACATTTTCAAAATTAACTTTGTCATAAGATTAAGAGGATTAATTGATAGAAAAATCAGATAATAAAGTGTGAATAGCATCTGTGAAGAAGCGCACCGATTGATATTGATATGTATTGGTTACTTTATAACAAAGAATCCAATCCGTTACAAGCTTGTTAAACTAACACTTTCTTCTTTATAGAGGCATAAATCAGGTTGTCTATTTTTGTTATTTGTAAAAACATTACTTGTTGATATACACTTAAAGATCTCTTTTGTACAATTTGAGTACTCAAGTTCTCTTCGCATGTTTAATTTGCTACTGTAGATTTTCTTTTTCGAAAATATAGACAGTAACATTCTTCGGTAACATTCTTCGTCATTATGCGTTTATTGAATCTACTTGAACATTGTATGAAAGGTAAATTGGTAAGCTTCTTTGTGTATTTTTCCGAAGATGAGTATTAAATGAGAATTTACTTTCTCCAGTGGGCAAAAACCTGTTGAAGACCTGTTGAAAACCTGTCGAAGACATTGTTCTAGCGTCTTTACTGCATACCTTGAACAGGTTTTTGCTTACTGGGTCTCAATATATAAACAATCTATTTTAGGATCATTACATCGCTTCTCAGCAGATCCTATTTTATGCTAATTGCAACCACTATTTATTCTGTTTTACCTGTTGAATTTAAGCCCTAATATAACTGATAGACATCACCTGTGGAGGAGTATAGATTTCAGCTTCAAAGCTGACATCTATACTAAAAACAATCCCCCACAGGTGGTATCTGGCAGTTATATTTAGGCTTGGAGTTAATGTAAGTCTTATCCTTTAGACTTCAAAAGCCTATTTGAAATTAGTATTAATGACAACGGAGAAGAATGCTAAATAAATGATCTTGTGATTATTTCCTTCTTTATATACAACAAACAGTGGTCTAAATTAGAGTAATTAATCACGGTGGAGGAGGGATTTTTGAGCATACCGTCCAGACTTTGTAGCTTGAAGCTATGCTTAAACATCACTTCTCCACAGTGATTATTTACTCTTATTTTGACCACTGATTCGCTGATATCTTGATAAAGAGCACCTTAAATAAACCACAAACTAATAATCGCTGTTGAGGAGTTATTTTTTAACAACATAGCAACTTTATAGCCTGAAGTTATGCTCAATTAACACTTACTTTTTCTTATTTTGAACACTGCATTGGCTTCTTTTATGAAGTAGTGCATCAATTCTAAGAGCATTGTGTTAATACTTTTTGCAATATTATATTTTGAGGTTTTTTGGTTTTAAATATTTTTGATACGTTTTGTTTTCGCGAATTCGTGAAACATCAATACTAAAACTTTCCCTTTGTTTACTTAGGAACCATCTCAAAATTTTGCTCCAAAGCCAACTTATTTGATAGGGTTGAATCCACTAAACTTGACAAAATTCAACAAAAATTAATCTGTACAGAAGTGTGTTAGGTCAATGATCTTGTAATGAATTAGTTTCTTCCAATGTAATATTGTTGACTCAGTACTCTCCCCTGTAGATTTTATTTTTGAGACGCTTCCTTACAGTAAAGAATAAACCGTGTTCTCTCCCAAGTACTTCCTTGTCTTTGACCATGCGAACATTCAAGTCTGTAGTCTGTTTACTGAAGGTGAACAAGTCCACGTTTCTACCACTGCATTTCCTTGCCTTCCTCTGAGTGAAAGAGGAAAGCTGTATTGTTGCAAGGGAAATCAAGTTATTTTCCCTTCCTGTCTCCCCACCCCCATGCCTACTCCAAATGAATTAGTTGGAATAAAAGATAAACTTTGTCTAAAAGGTTTAAGAACTCAATGCAAAGAGATAAATTATGTAGATTATGAAGAGAAGTTTAGCAGTAAATAAATTCCAAGAAAAAGGTTCTTTTGAGCAATTCCCTGTTGCACCAGCAAGCCTTGAAATAACTGCTAGACATCACCTGTGGAGGAGTGTTTTTTCAGTTTAGTTTTCAGCTGTAACTAAAAAAAGCACTCCTCCACAAGTGAGGTCCAGCAGTTATTTCAAGGATTTACCAAGCTATACTAAAAAAGTACTCTCTCGCAGTGGTTATTTGTTCTTCTTTTGAGCACTGTTACACTAAACATCAATCTCTGTATACACTTTCTTTATAAGCAACTAAGGTCAAGAAGTGCCAGTACTGAAAGTTACTAAGGATAAACTGAAATTTCAGTACTAAAAGTTACTTAACAGTTGCTAAAATGTTTCGGTAAATATTCACTTTTGAAAGAAAGATAATAAATAGGTCTGATTCTAAGACTTTATACACACAGGTATAGATATTATACATAGGTTTGTTATGGAAGAAAACAAGATAATACAGCGTATCGAATTGACATAATATGAAAATTAAAATTTGCTTATGATTATGATTGAGTACTAAAAGTTGCTTAACTTTTTACTTTTTACTGTCTGAGTACTGGTTGCTTATAAAAAGAGAATGTATACAACATATCGATATTTTAAATTAGTCATGGAGCTATCAGACAATAAGCATTCTAAAGTGATCTCAGCTCACAGAACTGTGCAATAATTAATTTATTTGTAATTGATTAGTTATCTCCAGCATCACTTTTTTCAGGGCTTTTTTGTCACCATTCTCAGGAGGTAAAAACGCAATCAAAGAGTATAATTTCAAACTCTATTTTTCTGCCTCAAGTCTTGAGTTAACTGCCTGATATCACCTGTGGAAGAGCGTTTTTTAGTATGATTTTCAGTAAACTCTCCTCCACATATAATGTCCGACGATTATTTCAAAGCTTGCGTATTATTTCCAGTGTTTGAGATAATAGTAAATACTCATTGCAGATGGGAAATTCTTGAGCATTGCTTCAAAAATCACTGATCTACAGTGATTATTTGATTATTACATCACATGGGTAAAAATTCTAAAAAAATATCTCTAAGGAGTGTGTACTTCTTTGAAACTACAATTTCCATTGTTTTTCCAGTTCTTTTTTTTCTAATTGACAATGTCTTTTATTTGCCTTACTAAAAATCAACTTGATCTTTTATTTTCACATCTTTTAATGAGCTTGGAAGGGCTTTGATAGCCTGGGAGGAGCTATTACAATGGACTCTAAAATGGTGTTATTTTATTTTTACAGAGTTTAATCCGTATGCAGTACTGAGCTTTTATGGCCCAAAAAGAGTGCTATTAATTTGAAATGTGTTGTTAAAAAAAAGAAAAAAGTTTTCATGCTGGCTTATTATGAGTTAGTTTTAAGAGGCTAGAAGGGGTATTATGTTAATGTAACTTACCAGGGGAAATTGAAAATAAGAACTTACTGTGAAATACCAAATTAGCGCAACCGCTAAACAACTAAAATTTTAATTGTACAAGATCTCACAATTATGTTGTTATCTTTACAAAATTAGTAAAAGTTAGGCTTCAGTCTATGTTTCAGCAAACTGTAATGTTATTATCACTTTTCAAATAAGAAAGCAATAAGAAACTCCTGAGCTTAAAATTAGCAAAATTTTAGATAGCCTCAGCCTCAAACAAAATTACTGCTTCTTTTTTAAACAAAGTGTAGCGGAATAAAAGTTATTTGGTGGGATAAAGGTTTAGTAGAAGAGGGAGAAATGAAAAATTGAAAAATATATCAGTACAGAAGAGTGTTATGTCAATGAGCTTGTAATGGATTGATTTCTTTGGTACGAAAAAACCAATCCATTGCAAGATCATTGACTCAGTGCTCTCATAACATTTGTTTCTGAGACGGTCCCTAACTACACCGTGACAATTGTTTTCATCAGTATTTAGAATAAGAGTAAAAATCACTGTAGAGGATGGACTTTGGAGCATAGCTTCATGCTTTTTAGCTTTAAGCTATGCTCAAAATGTACTCATCCACAGTGATTATTACTCTTCTTTCAACTACTGTTTCTATCTATTGTTTTTATGTTTTCATGTAGGGTAGTGGGATTTACAATGTCTTTAATCAAAATAGTGATTTGAAATATTCAAACAATTTTAAGCTTGATGTAGTTATTAATATTACTACAGTGGTTGGAAATAAGAATAAATAATCACTGTGGAGAAGAGACTTTTGAGCATAGCTTCAAGCTACAAAGATAGATCTTAACTTTCCAGTACAGTGATCTAAATAAGAATAAATAAATATAGCTTCAGGCTACAAAGGTAAATCTTAACTTTCCAGTACAGTGATCTAAATAAGAATAGATAATCGCTGTGAAGGAGGGATTTTTGAGTATAGCTTCAGGCTACTCAATATCTCTCCTACATAGTTGTTGTTTGCTTTTATTTCGATGATTGAAGTACTTAGTTCAAAATTAATAATGCCCAGAATGTCTGGCAACTTCTAATCCTTTTATCACTCCTGAACTGCTTACTTAGAAATATAATTTTTATTAAACCTGTAAGTGTGTTCATATAACTTTAAATCGATTTTTTTTATGTATTCTTGTCACCTATAAACATTTAATTGACTTTTTTAACTTTATTTCTTGCCACCTATTGTGATGGCAAATGGCTGCTTATAGAAACTTTAAGGTTTTAAATTGATGTTATTAGCTACTATAATGACAATTCTTTTTGATGAAAATATTGACATAGTGACTATGAGTTTCCAAAACAAAAGCTTTTATACTGTTCTATAAGAAGTTTGTTTTGTAGTTTTTATTTAACAGACTATTTGTACCACTGTGCAACTCAATTTATGTCATTCTTCAATATTAATCATTACATTTATTTGAATCTTTAAGTTTTATGCACTTGATAAAGAGGATTAGTTAACGTTACACTTGTTAAAAGGGGATTCTAGTGTGACCAAGGAAATGGACAATAGTATCCTTATTATGTAGAAGCTTTGGTAATCTCAACATTAATGTGTATTCACATACAGTCATGTTAAAGAAAGGATTTTCAAGAAGTTTTGATAGATCAAAAGAAAAGTTAAGCATCCAACGTGACCCTTATGATGTATTTTTAAGTCTTTCATATCAACCGCCAGGAAGTTCATTAGATGTTCCTGTATTCTATCATCATAAGCATCACAATAAATCACTGTCGCATGGCTTCAGACGGCATTTATATCAACGCTCAAATGCATTCTGCAAACACAGCGTATGTATTATTTTTTAGATGTAGCTATCGTAACTAGGAAGATAAAATAGAAGCTAAAATTACCTGCGGGGAAGAGTGTCATCGGTGGGTCGAAATAATAGCAAATAATCACTGTGACAGAGAGATTTTTGAGCATAGCATTAAGCTACAAAGCCTGAAGCTATTCTCAAAAGTCCCTATACAGTGATTATTAACTCTTATTTGGAACACTAGTCATGTAGCCTGATCTACAGACAAATGTCGATCCTCTCTCTTAGTCTGTTTACTTCTGCAGGTAATGTAATTCATTGACATCAGAATTCATTAACACGAAATGTGTTAATGCATTATTGATTGATTTATTTAAAATATGCTCTTCATTGCAGCATAATAATTAATAATGGTACCAAAGCTACCATAGAAAAAATGTATTTTTTTGTTGTAAAATTACCATCTTTTAATGCATTTTGTGTTAATGAATTCTGGTGTCATTGTATTACATTAACTGCAGGAGAAAACAGACCAAGTGAGATCCGGAAGAATCGAACTTGGTCTGTGGTAGAGGCTATAGTCACTTTGATTTGTCTCTTATAAATGCTTAGATATGCATAAAATATGAATAAAATATTTAAGGAACTTCACTTTGTTATATTTCTTTTATAATTGTTTTATATTATTTTATTTTTCACAATGGTGGTTTTCTTTCAACTATATTCTCATCAAAAATTCACAAACAGATGTATTTTAAACTTTCATCTGCGCAAAAAAAATTATTTCTCTTATTTATTTAATATTCTTTTTCTCTTTATTTAAACAATAACTTTATTTCTTTTTTCACGCTTTTTTTTTCCATCCTACTTTTTTTCTATAGTTTTCTTTATGCATCTATATTATAGAAATATACTAATATAGTCATGGTTTTTTATTAATGCCCAGTGAGCAAAAACTTGTTCAAAGTCAGCAGTAAAGACGCTAGAACATTGTTCAAAACATTGTTCTAGCGTCTTTACTGCTGACTTTAAACAAGTTTTTTCCAACTGGGTGTTTTTTCCCTTGCTCTCTCTCGCTCTTGAATTATTATTAAATAAAGTTGTTTAAAATGAAATTACAATACTTTGTCAGATAAACTTATTGGCAAGAAGTTACCGGTGGGCAAAAACCTGTTCAAAGTCAGCAGTAAAGACCCTAGAACAATGTTGAAAACGTTGTTCTAGCATCTTAACTGCAGACTTTGAACAGATTTTTGCCCACTAGGTTTTGATCATTTTTTGTTTACAACTTTTTTTATAATCAATTATTTAAACTGCTGTTCGAATTGTATATAGCGTAGATGTAATCGTAACATTCACAAGTTTAACAATAGTTACTGTATTTGTTTTGGATAATAGCAACGTGATTGGACAATAAGAACATTGATTTTGTAAAAACGTTAATTAATCAAGTTTGATTGTAGTCGACTGAGTTATTTTTTTATGTTACTTATTTATTTATGTTTATATCTTTTCCATTTCTATTGATTTTTTTAGTAATTTTGCTTTATTGCACAAGAATAAGAATGTGTATGGTTTTAAACGTTTTTCATTGGATTTTTTTCTTTTTTCTCTAATTAACGAAGAAAGGGAAGAAACTTCTGTAAATGAAACAAAATCTATTATTATCATCTCAATCGATTACTAATCACACGATGTTAAGAAATTATGCTGATATCATTTTTCTCGACTTTAAGTTTTGGTTTGGGGATATAAAATAAGAAATATTCCTATTCTGCCACAATAAGATTATCTTCTAGGATAAAAAAACATTACAAAATTTCATTTAGTTACAGAAGAAGAATTCATGAAATTCAAAAAGACTTTGTGTAATGTGACAGGATGTTTTTTAAGCTATTTCTTTCCGACAAAATTATGATTTGGTTGTTATGACAACAATATTCTAATATTAAACACATTCTTCACAAAGAAAAAAAGAAAATTTCTACCAGCACAATCTTCAAAATAATGGTTGGACATCACATTTGGAGGAGCGTTTTTTTGGGTAAAAACACCCCTCCCCAGGTGATGTCTGACAGTTGCCTATAAAATCAATATAGATTTCTTTCGAAGTATTATTATTATTATTATTTATTAATATTATTACTTATTTTTAAAAAGAACGAAGAATCTTGATACAGAATGGAATATCCTAATATATATTTATATTCTTGCAATGTAAGTATACCAGTGGTTGAAATAAGTGTAAATAATGATCACTGTGGAGGAGGGATTTTTGAACATAGCTTCAGGCTTTGTTGCCTAAAGCTATTCACTAATCACTCCTCGCAGTGATTATTTTGCTCTTATTTTAGACACTGTATACAGGCCTGAAAATAACTGTCAGACATCATCTGTGTAAAGATGTGTTTACATGCTATGATTAATCGGGCTGAGATTGGCTACCATCTTGAAAAACCGGCTACGACTTAGAAAAATATGTACTCTGTTTACAGATTGTTTTGAGTTGTAGCCAATTTTTCAAGATGTTAGCCAAAATCCGCCTGGTTAATTGTGGCATGTAAACATAGCTTAAGAGTTTGTATCTGAAAACTATATTTGAAAAACACTTCTCCACAGGCGATTTCCAGCAGTTAATTTAAGGCTTGGTCTGGTAGTTTTCATTGTTCTGTTAATTATACCAATCACAAAGTTGATTTGATAATTTTCTTTGTGCATCTGTTTTATCTCATTCTTTTCAGTCACATCAAACGCACTCACCACTTCAAACAAAAAACACTCCAGTGAAACTGAAAAGAATAGTGCTGGAGTGATTCTGGAGTGTTCATGTAGTTCTGTGGTTGAACTCTTTAAGATAATATCAAAAACGTTCTTAAGCGTAACCATGCGTTTAGATGTGACCATGACTAATACCAGATGATAAACAAACATAGCTACTGTACAATTTTGATTAATTTAAAAATCTATTATCGAGTGGCGGTCAGACTTTCCCAAAAAAAACATTGCAGCTCTTTTGACAATTCAGATAGAAAACTTGACTGCAGCGTTTTTGGAGTGATTTGAAACTGAACAGAATGACTATGCTCTGCTATTATTTTAATCAATGGTCTTCTATGAATGTTATGCATTAAAAAAACTGTAGTAAATAATAAGTTTTTCCCAGTGGACAAAAACTTGTTCAAAGTCTACAGCAAAGACATTTTTACTGCAGACTTTGAACAAGTTTTGCTTGCTGGGTTGCGTATGGAAAGATTTACGAAACTCATCCATATAATTGCTTTTTCTTATGTAAAAATGGCAACAAGAAAACAGCGTTAAAAATAAGAGCAAATAATCACTGTGTGGGAGTGATTTTTGAACGAGACTACAAAACCTGAATCTATGCTCTAAAAACCCTCCACTGTTGTGATTATTTACTGTTATTTTGACCACTGGAAAAAAATAAGTTAAATGTTTGGTTTTAAATTTAAAATTACTTTATAAATACACCTGTCTGTAATCAGTGAATATTAGAAGACTCATTCATGTTTTTCCAATCTCTTATGTTTATTATTATAATAATATCGAGCCTCAAAATAATTGTTGGGCATCACCTGTGGAGGAGTGTTTTTTTTTGTTGAGGTGGACTAAAAAATTATAAAAATATAAAGTAAACACAGGAATATCTATCTACTCATAAAACTAAGCAAATAATCACTGTGTAAGAGTGATTTTGAAGCATAGCTTTAGGGTACAAAGTCAGAAGCTATGCTAAAAATCCCTCCACAGTGATTATACGCTGTTATTTCAACCATTGTTGGTTAATTGGTTAACCACGATAAAAAAAGTTGGTATGTTTTTAAACCAATTTGATGACTACAAACAAGTTTTAAAATAACTGTTTAACAGTACCGTCGAAGGAGTGTGTTTGAGTACAACTTCCAGCTTCACGGTTATATTGAATTATTTTGAGAACAGTTAGTAATAAGCAGTCATTATTCTATTAATTCTAGGGTATTAAAATCTTAGCCAGTCTTTTATCTGGAAATCTAATGAGTATTATTTCTCCACGAAAAATTCCAAATGTTAATATGACCTGTTATTAATGTTCTGATAAAAAATGTGTATCTGATACCTACTCGCACGACAAGTTCATTTTATCCTTTGTCCTCCAAAACCAGAAGTTTTTACGTCAGAAACATTATAATAAACGCAGGTTCTGTGTTCAAATAAGAGTAAATTGTTATTGTGAAGGAGGGCTAAAGCTATATTCAAAAGTCACTCTTCTACAATGATTAATTGCTGTTATGTTGAACGCTGAGGTTGATAAGCGCCCATCTTGGCTTTTTTTTTAGTGTTAATGACTATGTGTCTGAGTTATTACCATTATTACTTTGAGTAAACACATGACGCATTTATTAATTTATTTGTCCTTGGGGGCGTTTAAAAGAGGGGGTGTTTAATAAATATAATGAAAAAAGGTATTATACTACTGTATTCCATATTTCTCGATTATATTATTGTATTTCCATATTCTACTACAACTTATTTTGTATTGTTCATTTGTTATAGATCACTGAATAGGTGTGTATGACAATTTTCTTCTATATTGATCAGATATTTGCAAGTACAGATGCAAAACACAAGGTTCATCTAGTCTTTTCTCACTTCTGGTCTGGGGGGGCATTGAAAAGAGGGCATTTTTTAAGTATTTTGGTTTAAAAGAACGCGTTTATTGAAGGGGTGGGGCACTTAAAAGAGAGCATTTTGTTGTAAAAGAACGCGTTTATTCAAGGGGGCTTACTAAAGAATGGAGCATTATGGATGATAATATAAAAAGTTTAATTAACTAGTGGGACTCTTGAAGCGATTATAAGTTCGGATTTAACATGAATAATTAGTATCAAAAATATTTTAATTTCTTCTTGGTTTTTACCACAAAGAAGGATGATGCGTCTATGAGCTCAAGCCTGAATATAATTGTTGGTCATCACCTGTGGAGGAGTTTTTGAGAAAACAATCCTCCATGGGTGATGTCCTGCAGTTATTTTCAGATTTGTGTGTTTATAAAGAGTTTTTCTCGCTGCCTGTGTGTTATTTAGGGACCATCTCCAAAATTCGTTTCAAAAAGCAGAAATTTTAGCAGTTTGAGAAAAATCAGTCTACGTTGAAAAGCATTAAGTCAACGAGCTTGGAATTGATTGGTTTCTTTGGTGCGAAGAAACCAATCAATTGCAAGATTGTTGATTCATTAAAACTTTTTTAAAATTGACTGGCTTTTGCAAGATAATCTCCAAGGCTTTTCTGCATGGATGGTATTTTGTTTATGTCTACATTATTATTAAGATGTTATCACGTTCTTGATGCAACGGAGATATCTTTTTAACATTAATTAGTAATTACATGTCTTCAAGGCTGAGTTAAAATTTTACTTAAAAAAAACACTCTTCAACAGGTAATATTCAGTAGTTATTTTCAGACTTGGTTATTTCATCTAGTATTTATATCAGTGGTCGAAATAAGAGTGAATAATCGCTGTAAAGGAGGGTATTTTGTAGCCTGAAGCTATGTTTAAAAATTATTTGCTCTTATTATGACCACTGTATTTGGTTGTTTTCTTTGTCTCAAGACTAGTTCTGTATCATTTTAACGCGTAGAATAATAACAAATAATATCTGTGGAGGAGTGATTTTCGAGCATAGCTTCAGGGTATAAAGTCTGAAACTATGATGCTAAAACATACTTCCTTCACAGTGATTATTTACTCTTAAATTAAGCACTGTGTATATAAAATTCTACCTGCCTCTATCAGATTTTGTTTTATAATAATGCCATAAGTTTAGTTTAGTTGGTTTTGCAGCCAGCAGAATTGACCGATGATGTGACTTTGAATCTAGATAGTTCCATTGTTTAACTAAAACAGTCATTTCCAAATTATTTGATTTGACACTCTAATTTAGAGATTTACAGGTGTTAGTAATGTTGATTTGAATCTATGAAAGTACTCGAGAAGAGCAAATAATCACTGGATTAGTAAATATCACCTGTGGAGGAGTGTTTTTAAGTACAGTTTTTGGCTTGTACTAAAAAAAAATGCTCCTCCACAGGTGATGTCTGACCATTATATTGAGGCTTGAGCTATGAACAAGAATCCCTCCTTCGTAGAAATTGTTTTGTTCTTATTTTGAACGTTCACATGATAATTTTACTCTATTAAATCAAACTCTAATATTGCCACTTTCATTCTGATGAATGGTAATTCATCATTCATTCATTATATTGTTCATAAATATTTCGCATGTTGAAACATATTTAATATATTTAATGAGATATTCAAGGTTGTAGCTGAATCACATACATTGAAATTTTTCATAAATATATAATAAGATTGAAACAGCTATCTTTAAGATGTTTCTAAATATCAAGTTTTGTTTCCTTATAATGATTGTCATATTTGATACCTCGTTATAAAGCATCAAGAGTATAGCTTGTGCAAGTTATTTTAATGAACGAAGTGTTCGTTGATTTTTATATAGTAAACAAATCTTTTTTTGTTTATTACAAGACAGAATTTTGTTTATTTTTTACTGTTTGTAAGTGATGATGAAAGGTAGAGATGTAGTTTCTACCGATCATCATGTTGTCAATATGGAAATGTTATCAAATAAATTACTGAGCGGAACTTCTCTTGAAGATATTTCATATGAAAAAGAGAGCGAGGAAGGTACTTTTAGTCTGGACCATGATGTTGTAGATGATCCTAACTTGAGTTCTAAAGGGATTACCAATAGAGGATACCTGCCAAGTGACACAGGGTTGGACACTTATTTGACTAAAGATGAATATTCAGATGAAGAAGACAAAGATACAAATCAGTCAGAACATTTTCTTACTGCTGATTCAACAATTGATAATGACAAAGAAACAGGTGTAAATCAAGCATTTACTCTAGAAGATGAAACTATAGGATTAAATCTAAATGAAATACACAGAAGAAACTCTGAACAAAATTCTGAGCCAAGACTGGGTTCCGATACAGACTCTTATATATTTCACATGGATGTTTTTGAGCCCATAGAAAACAAGCATCATCATGTTGAAATTAGTGAGACTTTATCTCCTCCTTATACGACACCATCAGTTAGCCCTGAATTTCCATTATCGCCCAAGTATTCTACGCCACCAGATACTATAATTAAACCTTTACCAGTGAAAAGTGTGTTTTATTCTGTCTATAATGATAAGGAAACTGGACTAGATACATCTCTGACTGACGTGTTATCGAAATCATTGACAAGTATGCAATTAACTGGCTATTTTCGTGACACACCGTGTGATGCACATTGCAAATTAACTTTGCACGGTTTACTGGAGAATATCCTACATCCTGTTCAATCATACTTTCATGAGACGGTAAGGTGTTTGTGGATGATTTCAAAATCTAATAGTTCTAGCTATGCTTTTGAGCCTGAATATAACTACTGGACATCACTTGTTGTGGTTGTTTTTTGAGTATAGTTTTTAGCTTTAAAGCTGATAACTAAGCTCAAAAACACTCCATCAAAGGTGATGTCTGGCAGTTATATTCAGGCTATGCTTTTTAAATTGACTCTCAGTTTATTTATATAGACCCAGTGATATCCTCTAGAGTTAGCTTAAACTTATGATTATTAGAAGTTATTTAGAATAGTGTTCTTATGAGAATGCAGTGTTCGAAATAAGACTAAATAAACACTGCGTGTAGCAGGATTTTTAAGATAAGTTTAGGCTTTGTAACCTATAACTATGCTGGAAAATTCTGCACATTGATTATTTACTTCTATCTCGAACACTGAACAAACGAAGAATTAATTACATAATGTCCGTAATTAGGTTGTTGCTTATTTTCAAATTTAATAATAGTTAATTTTACAAAGATGGGTGTTGTATTTGTAATTGATTCGTTTCATTGGCTGATTGATATGAAAAAGCTGATCAATTGCAAGATGATTGATTTAGTACTCTTATTCAGTTCCTGTTCAAGCCAACGAATAACTCCTGGACATCATCTGCGGAGGAGTGTTTGTTTTAGTACAGTGTTCAGCTGCAAAGGTGAAAACTGTATTCAAAGACGATCCTCCGCATATGATCAACCCCTTTCGTCACAGATACAATTAAATTGCATGTCAGCAATGTCTTGTTCAAAGTTCACATTAAAGACGCTAGGTCAACATTTTGAAGGTTGTTTTAGCATCTTTACTGTGGCTAAAATATGAAACATGGTAGATCAGTCTTAAAAGGAACGATTTATAAATGCTGAACTTTGCATAAAATATTGAACAAATTACCATAATGTGAAATAACTTGACATTGTTTGAAATAAGAGCAAATAATCACTGTGGAAGAGCAATTTTTGATCATAGCTTTTAAGCCTGATGCAATGCTCAAAATTCTCTCCTAAATCTCTTCTAATATTGATAAGAAATACGAGAAACTCATGTACAGATGGGTATATGGATTTCTCTATAACCAATAGTTTGATTTCAGTAAGAAATCACTCTACTTATCAAACTCTGCTAAGCATCTCTCAAAAATTATGGAGGCTCTTGATAATGAAAGTTATAAATGTAAAGTTAATCTTCAAATGGCTTTTGTTCATGAGATCCTCCTAAAAAAGCTTTTTTACTTGACTTCTATCTTAGGAATGATCAACAATTTGTTTTCTTTACTGGCGTTAAATCTGCTTATCAGACGTAGCCCTTTTAATTCATGTTGGCATTCCCCTGTGAAGGAGCATCTTTGGAGACTAATTGGCAGCCTGTTAGGTGCAAATTAGCCTCCAAAGATGCTCCTCCACAGGGGAATGCCACCGTGAATTCAGAGACAATATAGGCAATTAGACAATTATAGGCAATATTACGAAACCATTGGCCAAATTTATTTTAAATTTTGTCGACTCTTTTGTCAAGTGAGTATCAGTAAAAAAGGAATATTTCCAAAGTGGATACTTACTAGATTTCTATGAGGATTTGACCATTATTCACCAAAATGATTTAAAAATATCCACCTAAATCATAGATAGTTGACTTAGAAAATAATTTGAGCATGTTATGAGACTTTGACCACAGTCATTTTTGACTTAATTTTTTTCCATATTTTATTATCCAGCCTATGAAACTTTGACCACATTCCCCAAAATTTAAACTAAATAGCTGACTTAAACCTTTTTCAATGTTTATAGGGATTTAACCATAACCACATTTACATGTTAGGCCAAAGAAATATAATACAAAACATGAGGGGAAGTTATTTTTAATAAAAGAAAAAGAGAATGAGAAAGTATACTGTATGCTAACCTTGAAGTGCTTAAATTTTCTGATATAGTTCTTTTGCAAAACATTCTGCTTCTTCTTAAACTTTGTCATAATTAATTGCCTGACTCAATTCAAAATATATTTCCAGAACTCGCACATGCCCATATGAGCTGATGATCTTGGTTTACTTAATCTCCCTGTAGTTAATACTACTAGCTCTGGTAAACAATTTATCATTATAGTTCCCATGTTTCTTGCAATGTAATTCAGGATAGATCTCAAATTGCCTCTTATTAAACTTATTCATTTAAAGAACACCCAAACTAATAATTATTATTATATATTTGTTGTCTTGTCTTGCGCACTCTGTATCGTTTGTAGTGATCGTCCAAGGGTGGCCATCTCCTTTGTCTAAGCTTTACACTTTTAGTTATGGTCTCCCATCAATATTTGTACTACTGATATTAATTGTTTCTATCACATTGTATATATTTCTTATCTTATTTACCTTATCTATGCTCAAAAATTCCTCCTCCACAGTGATTATTTACTCCTACTTCGACCACTGAATAATCGCTGTGGATGAGTGATTTTTTAAAAAATAATTAGTTTTCACCGTAAGGTGAGAAGTCAAAATATAACAGTATGTGAGCATAAGGGTATAAATAATTTTCTTGGATTAATTTTTTGATCTCCTCTCTCTGCCTATTTGTTATTGTTCCGCCATTTAAAGATAGTTGATTGGAATCCAATAATGGTTAATGATTAAAATAAATAATTTAACACATGAAATAGGAAGGCAATCGTAAAATGTCAAAGTTTTAGTTCTAGTAAAGGGATTACTATGTCTGGAGATTAAAAAAACCTGGGATTTATGAATGAAAACTTTGAAAATTTTATTAGTTATTATAAATTTTGTACCCTTTTACTAGAACATGGCATGGCATGTTTTGATTTTTATTGTTTGCTTTTTGTATGAAATAAAGCATTCTATTGTACTGCCATGAGATATTTTAGACTTAGATAGATCTCCATAACTTGATTAATTTTTTAAAGAAACTGAACAGATGTTATTTGTAGTTGTTCCGTCCTATCTTTGTTTGATGTCTGTTTATTTTGGAAATGTCACTAGTTATTGTTTTTCTACGTTTTGTATTGTCTGTATCTACTTCTCTCCTCCTTTATAAAACAATTTCCATTCTTTTAATAAGTTGCTATGAATTTCATTAGAGTTTTTTCAACACCCTACCTTCAATATGGTTTACAGTAAGGAGTTAATAATAAAATTGAAGTTTTATCTTTATGTTATCTTACAGTTGATTAGTAGTTTAGGCAATGCTCAAAATAAGAGCAAATAATCACTGTGGAGGAGAGGGTTTTCAGCATATTTTTAGTCAATTTGACTGAAAATATTCTAAGAAATCTCTCCTCCACAGTGATGACCGGCAGTAATGTCAACATCAATCAATGTGGAGAAGAGATATTTCAGCATTGCTTCAGGCTAGAAAGCCACATTGATTATTTGCTGTTATTTTGAACACTAAAAGGAAAATCTCATTCATTGCTTGAAATGAAAACAAATGATCACTGTGGAGGAGTATTTTTTTTGGAAAGCTCCAGGCTAATATTTTCTTATTAAAGGTGAATTAGGTGAGAGAAGCAGAAATAAATATTAATTATTTCTTTGATATCTCCAGTAACAATGTTCTTTCTGTGTCGTCATGTAGAGGTTAATAATCTTCTCCAAATGGGACTGGTGTGAATTTCGAAAGTATTCTGGTGACTTCTTCAATGTTAGGATAGGCTTCTGATTAGATCACCATATGCTTTATATAAAATAATATTCATTTTTATTCTTTTGTTTTATTCCCTTATTGTTTCGTTTGAAAGTATGTAGGGAGAACTAGTATTTATTTAATAAGAAAAATTACTATGAAGAAGAAGTTTGTTTGTTTTATGGATCAACATTTTTTTTACTTGGTCAGGTGTAGATATCATATCATTGTTTGAAACAAGAGTAAATGATCACTATGTAGGAGGACTTTTTCTAGCATAGCCTCAGACTTTTTAGGCTGAAGCTATGTTCAAAAAGCACTCCTCCACAGTGGTTATTTGCTCTTTTTTTGACTATTGTGCTATAGTGTCTACACAAATAAGATGGAGAAAGGTTTTTTGTGAAGGAACTTACAATAGGTTTCTTTATTTCATTTATATATAAAGTAACCTATCAGTTACAAGATTGTTGACATTGTGACCTTCTCCACAGATACTATTTTAAAGTGACCCCAAAATATTTTCAAGTGGAAACAGAAAGTTATTTGCAATATTGTGGTAATGTGTGTCTGTTGAACATCAACTAGCATGCCATATGGCAAAGCAGGAACAATTATGAAGACAAGTAGTTAATTACGATAACAATAAGAAATGTTAGGATGGAAAAAGAAACGCTCATTGCTGCGTCGTCAAAATAGCCTAGGACTTGACTACGCAGCTGTTAGTCAAGACGAACCATATTTACACCCTTATCATTTGGTAATATTAGTCTTTCCTGAATTTCTTTCCTTTTTTTCTTCTCAGTTTTGAGATTTCCATAACTCTAACTTATCATTTTTAGCCTACATAGACATTTGCTTGTTTACCTTGTTGTCTCTTTCTCTCTCTCTCTTAGCCTACAAAAACACAAACAAAAAATAAAAATCCTGGAATGTTCAAAATACAGAGGTTGAAATAACTACCAGTCATATCTGCAGAGGAGAGATTTTTCAGAATATTTTCAGCCAATTTGTTTAAAAATATTCTGAGAAATCTTTCCTCCATAGTAATGACCACCAGTTATTTCAACCCCTGTGCATAGGCTTTGATTAGAGCAATGTATATTTAACATAGACTAATAATTATTTGTTATTTTGACTGTATTAGAAAATTCTTTCCTCAGTGGGCATAAAACTTGTTCAAGGTCTGTATAGTAAAGGCGCTACAAGAAACATTAGCATCTTTACCACAGACTTTGAAGAAGTTTTTGCCAACTGGATCATTTCCTTTAGGTAACATTCCAGTGGTCGAAGTAAGAGCAAAATAATCCCTATGGAAGGCTGATTTTTGAGCATAGATTCACAGTGTTTACTTGATCTTTTTTTTTTACCACTGTGTTTCCTCAGTTATTCTTCAAAAACAATCTATGTGGTTAAAATTAATCTAAGATGAAGAGCAGTTCTCAAAATAAGAGTGATGGGGGATTTTTGGGGTATAAGACTTTGTAACCTGATGTTTGCTTAAAAATCACTCCACCACAGTGATGATTTGCTCTTATTTGCGACCACTGATGAAGAGAGTTAGTTATGTTGATCACCTTGTAATAGACATATTTTTCGTTCACCTGTGGTTGAACTACCAGGTGAATGAATAACGTGTCAGCCAGTCAAAATACTGGATTTATGTATTCGCTAGCGACTGTGACCAGTTTTAACTAATAAAATGCAAAATTGTTGAATCAACAGGGCTTGAAATAACAACTGGTCATCACTGTGGAAAATAGATTTTTCAGAATCTGATAAATCTCTCCTCCACAGTGATGAATACTCAATGCTCTTCTCTGCAAATATTAAGTTAGAAGTGAGCTTTTATTGATACGTTATAACGCTTCGAGACATCGTGAGATACAAAAACAGGAATAGTTAAGAATTTTTACTGTGGCTGAAATAAGAAGAGTACATAACCAACTTCTACCGTGTTATTTACTCTTATTTTCAACACTGCATTTTGTAGTGCTTATGTTTTTAGGGATATATATTATATATATTACAATATATATTACCAGGGCTCGAAATAACAGCTGGTCATCACTGGAGGAGAGATTTTTCAGAATATTTTCAGCCAACTTAGCTGAAAATATTCTGAAATATCTCTCCTTCACAGTGATGACCGGCTGTTATTTCGAACCCTGTATTAAAATACATTGTATTATAGATGCTCTATAAATATTTTTTGAGATTTTTCCAAAGTCTAACTGTTTCCTTGCTAATCCTTTATTGAATGAAAATATGAAATTGAAAACTGAAAACCAAAACATTATTGTTAAGGTGTTACAATATTTTGGCTTTTCTGGTTAGGACATTATGTATTATTGAGTAGAATAGAGCAAATGTCTGTTGATATGCTCAAACATTTTGATTTCATTCCATTTTTTGTGAATAGATAGGGGTTAGAAAAAATTTGCAGAACTTATGTCGGCTGGTGTTTAATATAAAAACAAATAACCACATTTTCTCATTTTAAACATTGTCCAAATAATCACTGTAGAGGAGGTATTTTTGAGCTTGGCTTCAGACTTTATAGTCTGAAGCTCTGCTTAAAAATCCCTCCTCCACAGTGATTATTTGCACTTATTTTAATCACTGCACTGTTCTAATCTCTATTGATACGGTACTCCGTTGTTACATAAATTTGAAAATTAGAAATAGTGAAAACTTGAAGTAGTTGTAGTTTATCATTGTAGAGGAGGGTGTGGTTCATAATAACTAAACTATATATTTGAACATTTTTATTTTACTTGTGACGTGTGTTGTTTGCTGAAATTTGTGAAATCTCTGATATTTTATGTCCAAGATTGTCTGAAAAAATAGTTTTTGCTGAATTCTGCCTAAATTACACATCTAGGGCCATTAATTTTTACATTTATTTCAAGAAAAAAAAATTCTTGGGTTTCTGACCCCCTGGAGTTTTGTTTCTAAACCCAAATTTCTACTTTTTGTAATTGCCAAATTCTCAAAATTATGAAATATTTTTTTTTTTGGAAAAACTGATGTAAAAATCTAAATCTTAAATTGTAAAATGGCACAAAATTAGTAGAGAAAAAACATTAAAACGTGTAACCCCCAGATTTACGGACCTAACTGATTTATATATGTATAAAAGTTCTGCTCAGATGTTGACCACGAGTTTCAAAACATTCGAGCAAGTGCATGTGTGAACTGAAATTACTGAAATGCGATAGACTACTAAATTATTATCTTTAATCTTGTGGGATGTGTTGCAACATTCTAATTATTTAGTGTCCAAATAGTGGTGTACATGCTGTAGATAAGACCAAATAATCACTCCTCCACAGTGATTATGTGATATTATTTTGAACAATGATGCAAACAGTTTAATATTTTTATTATCACTGATATAAAGAGTGATATAAAAAAGATGCAGAACTTGAAGCATGTTCTTTGTTTACGGCTCTAAAGTAGAAACTGCTCAAGTGCGCTTCTCCACATGTAATGTTTAGCGGTTATTTTGGGGCTTGCTTTTAAGTCGGCAATGTACAGTTCATTGATTAATTTGTAACCAAGATACCAATCAATGCAACAATGATCGAAATAAGTGCAAATAATCCCTGTGGAGGAGGGATTTTTTAGCATAGCTTCAGGCTATAAGCTCAAAAATCCCACCTACACAGTGATTATTTGTTATTAAGCACTGATGCATTATCGTTGACAGTTGTTGTATTCGCCAATCTTTTGACAATTGTTTGTGTTATTTGTGCTCATGTCAATTTCTGAAAATTTGTTTGAGCTTTATTAATTTTTTTTTGTTTATAATTTTTATTTATAAATGAAAATTATAAACTTTTATATGAGTTATAAATGTGTTATATTTGAACATTTGTTTGGTATCGTAACCTGTTTATCATTACCCAGTAAACAACATTGTTCGACATTGATCTATCATCTTTACTGACGACTTTGAACAAGTTTTTGCCCATTGGGTAATGATTTGTTCGTTTGCAAAAATTTAATTTTTTTGGATCTCTTAAGAAATGCTTAAGGAGGGACAGCATGTTACATGCATCGATTTTTCTATATTATACTCACCTTCAAGGTAGGAGATTTTAGAATCTGATTTTTGATTATATTTATTCTTGACTTTTTAATGTCCCTAGATGATCTATGATCTTTCAACGTTATGAACTAGAAACGGATTTAAATGTCAATGTTTGAAATAAGAGCAAATAATCACTGCGGAGGAGTTAACCTCAAAAACTTCTCCACAGTGATTTTTTCTTCTTATTCCGTACACTGTGTAACATAAACAAAACAATTTCCACTCTAGGGGTAATTCTTTATTCGTAATATATCATTGTTTTTCTATTTTGTTTTTCAGGGTGATGAATTTGAGAGTCGCAAGACATCTGGAACATCGTCTGAATATGGAGAAGAAGATACAGAAGCACTGCGTCTGCAAGCTATAGAACAACTTGCTACAGCTGGTGTATGTGATTTTTCTTTGCATGCAATTCTTAAAATAAGAATAAATAATTACTGTGGAGGAGTAATTTTTGAGCATAGTTTCAGGCTTCATAGCAGTGGATATTTAGCCGTTAATTTAAGTGCTTGGCATGGAGATGTTTGTGCACATGGAGATGTTTTGTGTTTTTAGCTCTTTTACATTCTTTACATATTCCTATAACAGGCCTCTGAATGAGGAGCATCTTTGGAGACTAATTTGCAGCCTATTGACTGCCAATTAGCTTCCAAAGATGCTCCTCCACAGGGGGAATGCTGTCGTGAATTCAGAAGCCTGCTGTAAATAATTGTCAGATATCATTTGGAGAAGTTAACAGCTGGAAACTCTACTCAAAAACACAACACTATGCAAGTGATGCCCACCATTTATTTTTAGTTTTATTTTACTTAACTCATTGGTCGATATAAGAGTAAATAATCACTACGGAAAGGTGGTTTTTGAGCATAGCTTCAGGCTATGAAGTCTGAAGATGTTCATATATTGCTTCTCCACAGTGATTATTTTGCTTGTATTTTGACAGTAGTTACTTTATTTCTGATGTAGACAAAACCAGTTGCATTTGCAGTTCGTGCTAACTATGGATATAATGGATCAGAAGATGATGATTCTCCGGTACATGGTATGGCAGTATCTTTTGAAGCAAAAGATTGCTTACATATAAAAGAGGTAAGTTGACAGTGGATGCTATAAGGAGGAGGAGGGATTTGTAGCCTGAAGCTAGGCTCAAAAATCACTTCTCCACATTGACTACTTGCTCTTCAACCACTAGTTAAGTTTGGCAGTCGAAGGCAATTTGAACGCTCCTCTTTCATTAACTTCTACCACTAACATAGGGTAGGATGCTATTCTTTTCCCCAGTTCCAGATCAAGTTGGTCTTTTACCTCAGCATGCTGGTACTCATTTTACCAATCACGTATTGATTGAAGGCTGAGTCAACCTACACTTAGAATTGAATTCGGGATGCTATGACGGCATTGGAGCCCATTAACCAGTGTAACTACAGCATGGAACCAATAAGGACTACAATATTCAGTCTTCAAAATAAGAGTAAATAATCACTGTGGAGGAGTGATTTTTGAGCATTACTTCAGGTTTTCTCTCCTTTACAGTGATTATTTGCTCTTAATTCGAACACTGCAATTAGTGCTCAAAATACGAGCATAAAATCATTGTGTAGGAGTGACTTGTAAGCATAATTCAATAGCATCTGACAACATATTCAGAAGCTATGCTCAAAGTTCACTACTTCACAATGAGTTAGGCTTATATAAAGCATTTTAATGTATTGCGACAAACATGAATGAAAATAGTCTATGCAAAGATGTCCATTGTATCTTGCAATTGATTTGTTTCCCTCCTCCACAGTGTTTAATTCTTAATCTTGTACAAATGTTCAATATTGTTGTCATAAAATGTGATGCAAATTTGATAGTGTAAGAGCAACCTCGGTCCCAGCGCTTCTTCTCTTTTTAACTGAAGACGAGAGAATTTAGAAGTCAAGAGAGAAGAAGCCCTGGGATCGAGGTTGAGTGTAAGAGCTTCTTAATAACATAAAAGGTTATTATTTTTTGGGGGATGATTTTAGAAATTCAACAATGACTGGTGGATAGGAAGAGTCGTAAAAGAAGGACATGAAATCGGTTTCATACCAAGTCCGAGTAAACTGGAAAATATCCGACAATCTGGTGTCACTGGGAAAATAAAGCTTCGTCAATCGAGCACAAGTAGTAATATGAACCTTGAAGATCCTACACAATCAAGTCCCAGGTTAAACACAGTTGGGTCACCAAGTGAGTGTAATTCTTGTGTGTCGTTTCGAGTGATACTTTCTTGTTATAATACACTGAGTGAAATAATACCAAATCCAGTTCCATATAGTTCTACAGTGTTTGAAATAAGAGCAAATAATCACTGTGAAGGAGGAATGTTTTAGTAAAACATTTGGCTGTGAAGTCTGAAGCTATGCTCAAAAATCGCTCCTCCACAGTGACTATTTGCTCTTATTTCGAATACTGATACTGAAAAAACCTGCTCAAAGTCTGTAGTAAAGACGCTAGAACAACGTTGAACGACGTCTTTACTGGAGACTTTGAACAAGTTTTTTAAAGGAACTAAGTGGTAATTTACATGTGAATATTTATTCCATGCTGAAATCACCTCTGGTGTTTTTGTATACACATGTAACTTACCCTGGGGTGAAAAATAATTAGTTTGTACCCTGGAGTGAAAATATAAAGTGAATATAACATGAGAACTTTTAAAACTTTTAAAACGTTTTACCTCTATACACGTTGAAAACATGCTATTTTCACGTCGAGTTGAAATTTGCCCCTGTTTTTAAGACAAGTAATACATGTAACCTACAGGGCTTGAAATAACTGCCGGTCATCACTGTGGAATGTGATGACCGGCAGTTATTTCAAATTCTGAACCTACCCCTAAGTTTTACAAAAAACTTGTTCAAAGTCCGCTGTCTTTACAGCTAGAACAACGTTAAACGACGTTGTTCTAGCATCTTTACTGCGGACTTTGAACAAGTTTTTACTCACTGGGTGTAATCCGTGGGGAAGATATTTTACTAATATGCCTCTCCACACATCGTAATAAGAGCTAATAGTCAGCTATATTCATGTCAGAAAGGGTTGAAACAATTGCAGGCCATCACTGTGGAGGGGGGATTTTTTTAGATATTCTGAAAAATCTTTCCTCTACAGTGATGACCAGCAATTATATTAACCCCTGGCTTACAAAACACTCCTTCACAGTGATTATTTATCCTTTTTCCGAGCACTGCCACATAAAGAACAACTTACATTTAGGTGAGGATCGAGGAAATTCATTTGAAGATGATGGTCCTGCATCGCCCGTAAGGAATAATACATCTGGATTGAATTTATCAAATAATAACAACAATAACAACACCTTACAAAAAGGAAAGAAAGGAATATTTAAAAAGGTAATGATTCTTTACTTAATCCATTCGTTCAGTTCCCGGTATCCCCTTAAATTGAATAAATTACAGCAAAATTAGTAGCATTTTCAGCTAAATCGTTGGACATAGTGTAAATTATTTATTACTTTGCAGGGCTTGAAATAACTGCCGGTCATCACTGTGGAGGAGAGGTTTTTCAGAATATTTTCAGCCAATTTGGGTAAAAATATTCTGAAAAATCTGTCCTCTACAGTGATGACCGGCAGTTATTTTAAGCCCTGCTTTATATTTTGCAATGTTCCTAATGGGCACACTACGTCGAAATAACGTCGACAAAAACTTGCATAAAGTCAGCAGTAAAGACGCTGTCGTTTTGGATGTTAAGCTATCAAAGCAATGTCTTTTAGATCAATGGGAAATACATTGGAGAAACTGTGAATCCGAATTTGTTCTCTTTTTCAATACATTACCCAGTGTGCAAGAACGTGTTCAAAGTCAACAGTAAAGACGCTAGAACCACGTCGAACGACGTTGTTCTAGCATCTTTACGGGGGACTTTGAACAAGCTTTTGCCCACTGGAAAGTAATAAACGTGACTTTCAGTTAACATGCTTCTTTGAATTAACGAAGCCTCGTGTGTCAATATTAAAGTCGCGTAATCACTTGTTTTGGCCAAAATTTTAATTTTTAGCTGAATTTAAAGACATGCCTGAGAAATAAAAACTCTGAAAGTTTGAAGCTCCAAAACTACCTAGAAGAGGTTAAAATTATAAATTAAAAATATCATCTTACTTGCATTTTGGTTCCACTTACTTGTCAGCCATTCTCTTAAATCTTCCGTTCCAGCGATTCGAACTCGAATACACACGATGGTCAACGACACAACACGAGAAGAAATTTTCGCGAATTTGCCCCTGATTCGCGAAATTAAATTCCACGAAATTAAAGCTCAACCCGCAATTCGCGAAATTAAAGTCCGCGAAATTTAAGCCTAACCGGAATTCTGCGAAAAAACTGAAAATTTTCGGATGTTTTAAAAATATATATTTTCCCTTTCTTGATGTTTCGGCGGTAATGAAAGAAATTAAAAAGAAAGCAGTAAACCAGTATTGCGTTTGTAATTTGGTAGAGTGAAAAACTGTTAAAACAGATGTTGACTGCTTTTTATACTCTTCCAAAGTAAATTTCGACCTCAAAACGCGAAAGTAAGTTCCGCGAAATTGACCTTCGAACCTCAAAACGCGAAAATAAATTCCGCGAAATTGACCTTCGAACCTTAAAACGCGAAAATAAATTCCGCGAAATCGGCTTTCGAACCTTAAAACGCGAAAATAAATTCCGCAAATTCCTCGATTTTCAGGACCTTGATTCGCGAAAATTTCTTTTAAGGTAGATTATCTGTCCAAGGCTGTTTAATAATCTACCAAGACACTTAAAGCTTGGTTTACACTGGCCGCTAACTCGTGTTTCCTTGCATTAATTCATGGTACTTTTTTGTCAAATTTCCGTTAAATTACATTTAGCATTTACCTGTCGACGTAAAACTTATATTAAAGGGAAAAATCTTTGCTTTGAATTGTCTAAAAAGATGAAAATCTGGAAATACATTTTGAAAAAAGTTGCTTTCATGCTGCAAAGTCGAAGACAAGGATTGAAACACAGAAGTTGATAAGAAGACCACAATGTCCTTTTCCTTACATCATTTCACTGACTTTATATTTCAGCACTCATTTCATTTAAGCAAGGTGGAATATAGCCGAATTTGATAAATCTTCTTTCAAGAGAGAACGAATATTGAACTTTAATGAACACAATTTCAATTTATTATTATGTTGGTGTGTATTTTTTTCAGATATTTAACAAAACATGCATGAATACCTATCAATGTTCACACTAGGCATTAAGACTTAGTGTCGTTAAATTAACGCAAATTAACACGAGTTAGCGTCCAGTGTAAACCAAGCTTAAGAGGATTCAAAAGAACATTTTAAAAAATTGAGTTAGACAATTTCTTCACAAATGTTTCTGATGGGCCACTAATGTGAAACTATGTTAGAACAATCTATGGTTGGAATGAGACTTAGAGACTCCAATAGACATCCGAAAGCAGCCAGCGGGGGTGTTCTTGAAAATAGCTGTTCTAGGGTGGTGTACTGGCTGAGAATTAGACCTGTTCTTACCTTCCAGAAAACAAGGTACAGCTGGAGATTGAACTGTTTTTGCGCTATTATTCTCTCTTGGCTGGTAAGATGGAGCTGCTCTGAGATGGCATCTCGTCGACTGGAAAATCAATGTACTTTTGAGAAACTCTGACTGGAAAAACAAACTGTTCTGAGATGACATCTAGGTTAGAAAAATATGGCACCAAATAAATGTTCTAGGATGGATATTCCAATGGTTAGCTGGGGAAAAGAGGTGTTCTTACGAGACAAAACTGTACCGTTTCAGGGAAGTCTTATGTAGCTGGAAATATTAACTGTTCTCTTTATTAGATTCTTATTCTACTGGGAAAACAAGATGTTCTGAAATGTACGCGTTATACTAATAATAATCCTGAACTGGACATCAGCTAGAGAATAAGAACACCTATTTCACAGAACACCTCCCTGTGGCTGCTTCTGCTAATAGAGCTGACGTTTTGAGTAATTTGAATAGGTGTAATATGCGGAATATGTTATAATTAGTACTTAAATGTGTTCCAGGCTTTAGCATATTTAAGTACTTAATTGCTGTCTATTTTGTTGATTTTATAAGCCCGGTTTCTATTTAGAAAGAACTAATAAATCTGGTTTCTATTAACCATATTTCTGCTGGGCTTTTTAGGGCTCTGAGAATCTGGGGAGGGGGGAGGGGGGGGGTTGAAGGGGGCACATTGTGCCCCCCCTCCCCACCTCCATAAACTTTCAAGAAAGTAGAGTCAACCCATCATAAACATTTAGATGAAAGTTTTCTGTCTCCATAATTTGTTAGAATGTTTTTTAAGCAAAAAATTGGTTACTAAGAATTGGTTACTAAGGAAAAATTATTCCTAATTATAAAGTTTTTTTAAAAGGATCCTAGATAAATTATAGGATAAGTCCTTAAATCTCTAGTCATATAATCAATTCATTCAAAAGGTATGAAAAAAGTATGACAGGGAGGGACACAATGTGCCATCCCCCCTCCATCCCCACTCTACACCACCCAGTAGAAATAGGGTTAAGTGGCACAGCTGATGAATTGTGGAAAATGTGAAATTCCGTGCAAAACTTCAAAATTTTATCTTTGACAAAAACATATAAATTTTTATAAGCAAGACAAATTGTACGATAATTCGAATATATTCCCAGAGCCTGGGTACTAGCCAACTAGAAACAACTTCACCCTATTAAACCGGACTTTTTGGCCTGTGGGTAGACTAGCAGGCCATTGTTATAAAAAAATCGCTTAAAATAGTGTTCCTCGTACGATTAAATTTACACTTAAAAGAGAAAAGAACTAACGATTTGAACAAATTGCCATGTTTACATGAAACTTTTACAGGTACATCGCACGTAATAGCAGATGTTATTGTTATTGTTATAGCAATGCGCGTTTTGTTATTCTCAGAGCCAATATAATTCATTTGCACTATGATTGTCAGTCACGTGTGTTTCAGAGAGAAACTGCTGACTTTGAACAAGTTTTTACTCACTGGGTTTAAAAGAGAAACAAAAACTTTCGGGGGAAACAAATTGTAATATTTTATCTCCAAACTGTCCAGGTAAAATCAGTACTCTTCTCTGTAATTTCGAGTTAAATTAACGCTCGATTCAAGATATTTTGTTACATAAAAACATTGCGCCTTTTCCGTCATGATCATAACTTCAGTCTTTATTACATAATAAATGTGATTGTGATAAAAAAATAATATGAAGTTCATTTTGTTTGTTGAAAATCGTTCAATTTTCCAACATGTTCTGACGTTTTGATAGTTTAGTCCCTATAGTGATCTAAGAAAAGGAAGCAACCATGAAAAACATGGAAAAATATATCTTAGATGAGTGAGTATAGCTACTAGAACTGTAAATTCTAGATATACACTAGACTAGGCCCATGCCGACAACCAGTAATCGTCGATCAATAATCTATGTTGATTTACAGTATGTCTGATGAAAGCAAAATGATTCTCTTTTCCCTTTCATTTCACACCAACAGTATAGAAAAGTTAAGAAGGCTCTCTGTCAGACTAACTCATCTAATAGCTACTACAACTAGGTCATCTAGTCGAAATTTCCAGTATGTTAGACCAGCTAGACGCCACAATCAGTAACCCATAGACACTAGTTACTATACAGTAACATAACATACCCAGCTGGCACAAGGCGTCTTCTAGACGTCTTTTTCTGCGTCTTAAAGAGTTCTAAAAGTGGCGAGTCGTAAATAAGTCTTTAGTTCGTATACGTTTTTTTGACGTCTTTTAATCATCTATAATTCTGGCGTTTTTTAAACGGACCAATCAAACTGTCTTTAAAATGTCTACCGAAATGTATTCTACACGTTTTTTAGACGTATTCTTGTCGGCTGGGTAGCCACTAATCATTTTACAGGTAAATTGTCAACATTTCATGCAGAATGTAAGTATTCAACCGTAGAATCCGTGAAAATCTAACTTGGAAGGCAAAAATTGAAATTTCCGGTTCCAAAGGCCAAAAGTGGTCCTGGGTCCGTTAGGTGAAACTTTTTCGAAGATTTTTTTGGTTTGCTAACCGCTAATGCTTATGACATGCAACCTTATAAAACAACTCAATACAAACACATTGGCATAAAATATTCGTGACGTCACAGGTACTTTTTATGACGATATCAGCAATAGTGAGTTTGTGGTCTGTAAAATATACTATCTGGTCTGTAATTTTCTGATGAGAATAAACATCTATTTACTTCTGCTAGAAATAACTGTGAAAGAGTCATTCAAGATGCCAAATCTGATTATGAGCACAGTGTTCATAATAGACTAACATCACAAAAGATTGGTTCTCGTGATTTCTGGCGAATCTACAATAGCTTGGCCCTGAAGTGCTTACATCTGCTGAAGATAAAGCTGAGCTATTTGCAAAGCCATTTAGCAATAACTCAACCCTTGATGATTCTGGTCATTGTCTGCATGACGTTCCACTTAGGACAAACACACATCTTGATAACTTTTTTATTGGTTCTGCAAAGGTTGCTCCTTTAAATGCTGGTCTTTACCCATTAAAGGCCACTGTTTCTGATGGTGTTCCTGTTATCGTTATTAAGGAGTGTTCTCCTGAACTTTCTCAAATTCTCTCTAAATTATTTGTGAAGTGTATTAGTGAGTCTTGTTATCCCTTTTGCAGGAAACTTACTTCTGTCATTCATGTTTTCAAAAACTCTGGTGAGTGATCCGATTCCCACAATTTCCGTATAACTTATTGTTTTATGCCCAAATTTGGTGACTTTTAACTTTATTGTATTTGAAATTTTCAAAAGGTTTTTGGATTAAATTCGATATTATTTTAGTCTACGAAGCATTACAAAGGCTTTTTATTATGTAAAAGTTAATAAAACATTTATAATTAGCAAATATAATGATATAATTAATTGTTCTAGCTACATTTCTATTTTCGCCTTTTAAGTCAGGTTTTCCCGGATACTGCGGTTGGATGCTCACATTCTGCATGAAATGATGACGTATGGAAATTTTTATTACATTTTTTAATAGTAGAAAGCCTGGAGTGTATTGTGACCAAGTTTCAAGTAAAACGGAGTAGTAGTTCGAAAGTTATTAGGGTGTGGTACATTGTACTCCCCCCGGTTATTAGACTCCCCCCCCCTCCACTTATTAGAATTAATTAAAAGATTTTTAAACATATTTTTATACCACCCTTCAAATATATGGTTGCTAGGGGGAAATTATTCCTAGTTACAGATTTTTTTTTTCATCAAAATGATCCTAGATAAATTGTATGAAAAGTCCCAAAATATTTAGTCAAATAAGCCATTTGTTCAAAAGTTATGAAAAATGAGAGAGGGTCTGAATAAGGTTAATAGCCTTCATCCGCAGTGTATACCAAACAATGATGTTAAATAATGGTATCTCGACTCTCAACAGTAAAGACCTGAATTACTGGTCAAGTTATATTTTGCCTAACCAAATGTACTTTCACCTAAAAAACCCCACTGCATGAGACAAAGTGAATTTGCCTCATATTTTATTTGAGAGATTGTAGGTATTTATCTTGAATAAAAATGAAGGTGAAATTCTCGAGAAGACTACCGTATTTTATAGAATAAACGCTCATTTGAATAAACGCCCCAATTGGAATAAACGCCCTCTCTAAAATTTGATATTTTTTTAAACGCCTCTCTCCAATAAACGCCCCTGAAACAAGTCTAAAAGTAAATAAACGTCCCTTGTGAAGCTGGAAGGGAAAGTTAAGCTCGCAGCTATCTGTCTTGTCTGACGAAGACGAAGGAACTCCATTCATTTCTTTGTCAGATGAAGAAGAAGCTGCACAGGAAGTGAATGTCATCGACAACGATGACGATGACATGATTGATGTTTAGTTTAAAAGGAAATAAAAAAAACACTATACCAGCGAAAAATGTCATTTTTGTAATAAACGCCCCATTTGTATAAAGGCCCCTCTCAAATAAATGCCCCCCTAGAAAGGTTTGATTTCCCGTGTTTGAGCTGCGTATTGTCATATAAGGCAATACACAGTACAAATACGAGAATGGGACCAATTTGGACAATCTTTAAAGGTTGTGTATATTTTACCTAAGTAGTAAACAATAAAATAACATCATCATAAAATACGCGAATTAATTAATATTGATTCATTAACTAAACCACTTAATCAATCATTATGTCTTGAATGTTAGTTTTTATGGTTACACAATATCTACCCACACTCATAGTTTCATCCGGAGGAAAGATTTTTTACATTAATAAATAGAGGAAAATAACGATAAGATGCAAATTACCATAATTATTGGTTAATGTTCAAAAAAGCCCCGCCTGAATAAGGTTAAAAAAGGAGAAAGTGCAAAAAAGAGTCTTTCGATACAGTTTCTAAAACGTCTAAAAATATGGTGGGTTGTTTTTAATTATATGTATTTCTAGCCGACAAACACCTTTACTCCCTAGCAACTAATCAATCAAAAGCTGTCAATTTTAATAACCTTTTTCTATAATTGAAACTTGTTGACTTTTAGTTTTATCTATTTGAAGCATTTCTTAACATTTTTATTACAATAACAACATGATCTCCTATTCTTTGAAAATTTTGGCACATCATAGCTTTCCAGATAAATGATAAATGCTGATAAATGAACAATCTCAATTATAAATTGGTCTGCTAATATCCAAGAGCGTTTCCAGTCCAAACAGTACTCATTATTTTCTCATGATAAAGATAAATTTGGATAGCAAAAATGCCAGGTTTTCCCAAAATTACATTGGTCTCTAGAGAAATGATGACGTCATCAGAAATATGCTGATTGCAAAATTATTTATATGGATAATGGTTTACTGGAGCACTAATGCACTATGGGGAAAATAGTATTCCTTAAAAAGTATATATTCTTTATCATAAAACCAATCTTATAAAGTCTCATAAGGAACTAAAAATTGATTCTTAAGTTATAACGCTGAATTCTACTTCAACATATTTGGCGTAGAAACGGGATCGGAACGAGATAGTATGGCAAATGACTATGCGCTGTTCTGTTGGATGGCCATCCCGTGCTGTTCCGTTCCCCCAACCAGGTCAACCTTTTTCCATAGATCCGGAGGATCGCAGTGGGATCGCATTTTTTTTAACCAATCAAATTATTGTATTTTATATGTAAACATTGGATTTAAAGCGGCATCTGAAATTGCAAATAGAATAAGCCTTGAGCTATATGCGTTAGTGTATCTCTTGTTATTTTCTGCCTCATGGAACACTGAGTCGCTCCCTTGGCTAAATTATTAGATGAATTTGTTTGTATGTGGACCTCACTACCGTGTTTTGAAAGTGACATTCATAAATGTTTGAAGAAGTATTTATGATCATTGATTTATTAATAAACGCGAAATTCTCCTTTCTGTTTTCTCTTCCAAAACATTTAAAAACGTAATATGCGTAATGCATTGATTCTATATTCTCCGAGAAAGTTTACTTAAAGCATCGATGTTTATTTAGTTGTAATAACTTCCTTTGGGCGCGATATATGCAATGGAAAGTGATTTTTCTGATCCCATTCCGGCGATCCTGTCCCGTGCCGCTCCCATCCTGTCCCGATCCCACGAAACAAAGTGAAGCGGAAATATACCTTTAAATAGATCTCAGCACTATTCCTTTGCACTTTTTTTTACCATTTTCTGGAAATCATCATAATGTCAAAGATGAGCCAATTATTTTTAAAAAATGTTGGTGAATATTTTTTTCTAATTAAAAGTTAGGAAAAGTCAGAAAGTGAGGAATCCACATCAGTTCAGTGGTTCTTCCTCCACTCCGACTGTCAACTAAGTTAACTCACCGCTAGAGATACGTGAAAGCATTGCTCTAACTTGCCCCAGGCCAGCATGC
>JAULBZ010000199.1:0-37158 GCA_032360805.1 Neoturris breviconis
ATTCGCCCAAGGGTGGCCATGCCCTTGTCTCAGCTTCATGCTATTAGGTATGGTCTCCCTTCAATAGTAGTTGATATATCTAACCCAATATGAGCTTATTTATTTCCTTTTTGTAACTGCTGTTGATAAATAAAATTATCTTATCTTATCTTATATAAGAGAAGCAATGGGGTTATAGGGGTATTTTGGACCCTTATTTTCGGAATGGTCTGAGTAATAATGAGTAAGTGGGTCGGGGAGAGAGGGGGGCTCGGATGGTATCGCATCAAATTGGAGAAAAATAGCAAAATAACAAAAACAAGACACAAATTACATTGCGCGCAGTGAGGCTACCATTATTTAGAACATCTTGTATTTGCTTATTTGATTTGCTCAATATTCGGCCCCAGCTCTCTTAGTTTTTTCTAACGTAATGCAGAGACGCATTTTCATTGGGCACTTCGTTTTTAACGAAGCTCTCTCATTGGTTTAACCGATATGTGGGTTTTTCTCTAAGCTTTTCCCCATAAAAAAATCTTTTGGATGTTGAGAAAGAAGAAGGCAGCGAACTTTTAATGGTGGACGTTTGGATATACTAATTTTTCACCGATTAATAGATTAATATACTCAGAAGAACATCCTTATCTACAATACAGTTATTATTTATTATAAGATGGATCTTGAACTCATGATTTTTGATATGGATTTAAGTCACAATATGAAATCAAAACGGTTAGAAGAAAGTTCGATTCCTTGTGCACCTCCACCCAGCCCAAGCTTAAGTTCAAGAAGAAAACCGATAAATATATCTATCCCATTATCAAAGTTAGTAGATTCATGTGAAGATTTAATATCAAGGACAAATAAAATTAATATTGGTTCGACCAACAGTACCAGTAGCCCATTACATATGAAAAGAAAAACTAGTGATAGTGGTGATGACTGTTATTCTTCAGGTAGTTCTCCTGGTGGATCTTCTGACTATGCATGTTCTGTTGGAAAAAGGAGCAGATCTTCACTTAACTTGGAGAATATGCCTATGTTTAAATCACCAGATATGTCTGAGTTATCTGTTTCTTCCAGTACGTCAAGACTATTCATGAAACATGTATGACCAAACTGGAGATTAGCTATATAGTTATATATTTATAAATAATTGAATCTTGTTAATATAGTCAAATTTTTTGTTTGTTATGTAATCTTATTTTCTTTATTTTGAGTGGTTTAACACTTCAATTCCTAAATTGTGCCAGGTACGAAACTTTTACTTTTGACGAATCATCGTCATGGACTGGATGTAATTCGTTGCTGTCTTGTTACTGCAGGTTCAAACAAGTTAGCAATGATAATGTGTAATTGTGCTAGTATATTTTACTTCCCTATCGATAATAATATTCATACTAATTTTTGTGCAGAAATTATGTACAAAGATAATAATCTACCACCTTGCATATACCACCCTAAATGAGTGTTTTACCACTGTACAGTAAATGAATATATCTTGTTGCACAAAAGTTAATACGCGTGAAAATTAGTACGAATACTGTAAAGTATTTCGATTTTTTGAATTGGATTATCGATACATAATATTGCTTCAATCTTGAAGCTGACTTTCTTAAATTATTTTTGCTGAGCACATTTCAAGATAATCATATAGCATAGGCATATCACTTGCAAATTGAAACACCACAAGTGAATATCAGAACAGTGCTTATGCTAAATGATTATATTTTAGAAATTAATTTTTTTGTTTCTTGTTATTTCCCAATGCCATTATTTATGTCATACATAATATTATTCGCAAGAGAGATATATAAGTGTAATTCGATCTTTAAACTATGTATGTGACCTTTTTGTCTTCTAATTTTATCTGGTGACGTCAAAGAATTAATATGGTCTTGTTTGGCAATTTTATTGCATACATTTTGACTTAAAATTGTGTATTGCACTTTTTCAATTGATTTAATTATACCAGGGCTTGAAATAATGGCCGTCATCACTGTGGAGGAGATATTTTTTAGAATACTTCCAGCCAATTTCGCTGAAAATATTCACGAAAATTTCTCCTCCACAATGATAACCGGCAGTTTATTTCAACCCCTGTATACTTGATAAGTCGCTTGTACATACACAATTATATATACGCAAAAATCATGTTCCATATGAAAATCTTGATAACTTGTGACATTTACCTTGTGAGGAGTGTATTCCTCTGCAGTGTTTGTTTATAGTTATTTAGGATCTTAAGTTTTTAGTTCAGGCTGGAATAGGATGTCTTAACTTTTCCGTGCATTTGCGTTGTGAATGTTACCTTTATTATGCTATAGTAAAAAGCCAGAATATTTTGTAGATATTGAATTTTTGCATTTGGTTACTTTTCGTTTCCAAAGAGCATATAATATTATAAATATATATTTGCAATTTTAAGTGATTTTATCTGAAGTGAATTTTAGAGATCATATTTTATTTTTTGTAGAACATTACAGTCCGCTTCATACATATTGATTTGTATTTTGTGCATAGGTCAATTTTACTGTTACAAGTACTCTGTACATAGGTCAATTTTACAAGCCTGAAAACAACTGCTGAACATCACCCATGACATCAACTGAGTGTTTTGTTAATACTTACGAAAATCACTCGTCAATGGGTGCTGTCTACAGTAGACATGCCACTCTTCAGGCCTGGCCGGAACTTCGGTCTCTGGGTTTCTGAATATCACAGCATTTTAAGACCTATAATGTATATATGAGTGAGTGGCTATTTTCAGGCTTGGTATTTAGCATCAGTAGAGGATGTATCTTCTATAGATATTTATTTTCATTAAGGTAATCGAGCTGGTTCTAAGCCTTTTCTAAAATATGAACACCTAGTGAGTTTACAGTGGCAAGAATATTGCAGGGTTTTCTTAAATCATGGTTTATATTTATGAGTTATTTGAAGACAGTTGTCTGTATATACAAAAACACCACCTACTCCTAGTTAAATTATTTTTATGTACATGTATAGAATTCTTTCTACAGTATTAGTTGAAAGAAAATAATTACAAGATGAATATTTGCTGGTTTTTTGTTTTTATTCCTGTCTATATATATATATCCTTTTCTTGGGTCATCTTATCACCAAAACCTTTTAAAGAATTTCCATTGTCAGTACAAATCACCTCAATTATATAAGATTTGTGTATGTCGTTATATGCAGGCTAGCAATAATCTTAGGTTGCATAAACTAACTGACATCGTGACGTAAAATAAAACATTCGTGGTATGTTCAAACAAACAACAAAACTTATGATTCTCATCATTATCATTGTATAATAAATCTATAATTTAAGTACGTAGGTAGCCAAGGCTGATTTCCACGAGGCGAAAAATTCACTTATTTCTGTTTCTACCAATGGAAGGTTATTTACCTTAAGGGAAGAAATTTTTGCGGGAAGAACATTTGACGGTTTTTGCCCAAAACCGCCAAATTTAAAAATAATCGTCATCCGCCAAATTTAATTCCCGTCAAATTAAAAAAATTTCGTCATCCGCCAAATTAAATTCCCGCCAAAATTCCTTCCCTAAAGGTAGATTTCGCCTCGTGTAAATCAGCCTTTAACCGCTACCGAGTATACTCGTGATTCTCATCATTATTGTATAATAAATATGTGTGTGTACTCGCAGGTAGTCAAGGTTGATTTCCACGATGCGAAAGGCAAAAGAACACATTACGTTTGTAGAAATCGACGGACGTCATTCTGCCAATGAAAGGTATTTTGGCTTTCGCCTCGTGGAAATCAGCCTTTTAAAAGTATACTCGTAGTGGTTAACATAAACGTTCCCAGGGTTTCTTCTCTCTTGACGTTTAAGGTTGAACGAAGTTGAGTGGTTAAGTATTGGGGCTTATGCTAAAGATGTGGTTAATCCCTAAGTTTTACTTTCATGCGTCAATGGTTTACAGGAGGCGTTTATTACAAAATAGCCCTCGACGTAGTTTTTTTTTTGAAGGGGGAGAGTTTGCGTGTCGGGGGTGTTTGGCAAATTTAATAAATACACGTGGTAAAAATGCAAGGAATATAATCGATATAAGCATGGTGCTAATATTCTAGATGTTGCATCTAAAGTCATTATAATGATTTTAATTGCTAATTATAAGTCGAAATTACAACACCAGCATTCGATTACTGATTTAATTAATTGAAAATTTTGTAACATTTATGCATATTTATGGCGCCATTTCCAAATTTCTATTCTCAACCAATATTACAGCAGTCATAAGAAAAGTTGTACCCAACCTCGTTCCCAGGGCTTCTTCACTCTTGACGTTTAAATCGGAAAGAAAAGGAGATTTAAACGTCAAGAGAGAAGCCCTGGGAACGAGGTTGAAGTTGTAACTAAAAATTATCATCATTTATGGAGATGACCCCAAAGGGTTGTTATTGATACAAATTATTATAATTTATGGAGATGATCCCAAAGGGTTGTCATTTATCCTCAGAGTTTTATTAGCAATATTTTTCTGTCAATAATCAATCTCGTCAAACGAATGCCGATGTGTAAACTGAAGAAATCGCTGAATCTGATTGGTTTAATTTTTGGTTTACCTTTTATTTTACGGGCCGAGAGAGAAACGCAGTCCATAGCCTGATTTGCCAATTAAATATATCCCCGGTAATAAACTTGCGAATAAGCCGAAAGGAGAAATTTATCTAATATTTTTTTATAAAACAGCATTATTGAAAATAGGAAGTCAATTTCTACTTTTTGTTCGTGTAAGATTTTACAAAACTTTTTCCAGGGTTGACACGCTGTGGATGTGAGCTGGATCGTGACACCGTGTTTCATAAACCACGAGAGATTTTCATGACTGGCTTGTTTACTTATATATTTCACGTGTAAATATCGAATGTACATTCATAATGTACATGAAAATTCATAATATACATATTCTAAATTCCTCCTAGTCTAGAGCATTCTATCATTATTACAAAGTTGCTCCCCACATACTTTTGGACATCACACAAATCTAGTTAAAAAGAAAGTTTGTGGAGCAGGCTAGGCTGTGTGACGTCAATTTCTACCAAGTTAGTCAGAACTGCAGCAATTTCGGGAGGAAATAATAGAAGAAAGCTCGTGACGCTCTCTGGGATGAGAGTCTGTAGAAGAGGTTTAACATTTATGTAATGGCAATATAAAAAGTCTACACAAATGTCTACTTTGGAAAAATTACAATTTTACAATCATCCGAGTCTAATACGTATGATTTATCGTTTGATAATTTGAAACATTCTCGAGGTTTTTTGTAACAGTCTAGTTTATAACAAATTGAACAAAAATCTGATTTGTCTGTAACTTTTGTCTTTCCATTTTCATTTAATCTACATTTGTATCTACATCGCTGTGTGTTCTTGTTTTCTTTCTCAGTTGCCAATCTGAAACGTAACTCTGCTTGCAGCTCACTTGTTGTCATCTTCCGGTATCGTGGATGTACTTGTCTGCATGCTTCGTTCTCTTCACTAAGGAATTTCTTTCGAGTTGTACCTTTTGTTGATACATCAATAACTCGATTTTGTCGAGTATCGCTTTCCCGATTTATACTTTGTTGTCGCTGTTTACTATCTTTGTTTCTGTATGAGTCGATGCAATCGGCGTCAAGTTGCAACTGCTTGAAATCAGATGTTAAATCATAGAGTTTCCAGGCTATATCCTGAAGTTCGTCCTTTAAATAACGGTATTCCATATCTTGCCATATCTTGGTGTAGTTGTCATAGACCGGATAACACACCGAATGATACATTTATAACAGCATATACAGTTTGGTGACAATTATATACAGTATTACGGGAAGACTGCTTGGTCAAAGAAATAAAGTTCGGGGTTAAGAAAATAAACAGATTAATTAGCAGCTAGCTAATATAAAATTTTAATCTTATTTCTCGAATGACAATATTTCTTCACTTTGTGTACTTCTTTAATGAGAAAACTAAACACACATTTCCCCCAGTCACATCAATCAAAACTGAGCTAGATGAGATTATGCAAGATTTTCAACAGCATCCATTCAAAGTGAGATGTATAGTGTATTCAAACACTGGTTTTCGTTGCGATAAATATACATGTATTTTTATTATTAACATTTAATGAAGAGAAGAACAGTTTAATTCATTTATTTATGGACTATACTAAAATAATTATTTTGTTGATGTTGTTATGACAATATTTCTACTTGTTGCTCAAAATAAAAGTGGAACCTCCACCGAACAGTATTACTTTCATTCCGTTCTGATTAAAAATGATCAACATCGTCCTCAGTCCTTCTGGAAAGTAATACAAAATATATAACACATAATGATAATTAAAGATCAATTGTATTTCAAAAATTATTAAAATGTTTCCTTACAAATTTCCCATATTTTACCTTGTTCCCAGGGTTTCTTGTTTTTTGAAAAAGAAACTCAGGGAACAAGGTAGTTCCTATATTCTGGCTAGTATCCTTAACCAAGATCTGGTGTTCAGTTGCTTCTACAGTACATCAGGCAGGAAGACCAATCAAAACCTTTAAACAATGTTTTGACGTTGCTCCGACGTCACGTGTCACAGAGGACGAGATCCGTGGTTTGTACGTAGATTGTTCGAACTTGATATTTATTCCTAGTTTGAAATTCTAACCAATAAAATTCATTAAAATATAAATTTCGTCCCCAGGATTTCACATCATGGAATTGTCGTTTTTAAGAGAAGAAGTCCTGAGGACGAGATGTAAAACATGTATTTCAAAGTCAGCAATCTATGATTACACTACAATGAAACGAATTCAAGCCTGAATATAACTGCCCGACAGCACCTGTTGAGGAGTGCTTTTTGAGTATAGTTCTCAGCTTTGAAGCTTAAAACTATACTTAAAAAACATTCTTCTACAAAAGTTATTTAGGCTTGAACTACTGTCATTTCAATATAATATATGGTTTCACACCATCTATGTGGTCTTGATGACAGCTGCACCAGAACCAGGTTTAGTTGCAAACAAACCTTCTTTTGCTTTTTCCCGTCTTTTCTCGTTACAATCAAAATAACGCGTCTTTACCTTCTCCATGAAGCTTTTAACTATATCAGATGGTACCAATGATACAGTGCATCCTCCCCAACCAGCACCAGTCAGACGAGATCCCAACGCACCAGATTCCCTACATCGAAAATACCATTATATATAGAGTAGTGGTCGAAGTAAGAGAATTAATCACCAAGCATGAGGGATTTTTGAGCATAGCTTTACGCTTTGTTGCCTGAAACTATGTTCAAAAATCATTCCTCCACAAGGGATATTTGCTCATATTTTGACCACTGAATGTAAGGACCATCTCCAATATATTATCTGTATACTGGAGGTATGCGATGTCTAAAGGCTGGTTGAAATTATTGAGGCGATGAGCTTCATAAAAATCCATGAAAATATTTTCTTTGCTTCTACAATCCTCCCAGTGGGCAAAAACCTGTTTAAAGTCCTCGACATTGTTATGGCGTCTTTACTGCTGACTTTGAACAAATTTTTGCCCACTGGGCTTGTTTCATATTTTAAAATGATTCTATGTTTACAAATAAACTGTAGATTCATCAAGAAACGGTTTTCGAGAAAGAATGAAGCATAAATATATCTACCAGACATTACCTGAGTGTTTTTAAGAAAAGTTTCAGCTGAACACACCGCAGGTAATGACCGCCAGTTATATTCACACTTGACGATATAATGACTTTTTTGGTACAAAACACTTGCAAAATTCTTAAGCTTAATTAAATGACGTTGCAATTATTAGCATAGTAGAGATGCGCCATTGCGAAGTAGAGGAAAATTACTCGAATAAACTGCTACCTACGGAAGAGCAATTTGGGATTATTTTGCTCCGAAAAAGTCGCAAGTGGAAACCCAATTTAAAATGTTTCACTACCAAATATTTCATGACATCATAGAAAATAATTCCAGAAAGGTATATCGAACGAATTGTAAGGTGGTTTACACGTTTCTTCATTTGATTTACTCTAGCAAAACTTTAGCCGATTTTTACTTTTTTGTATGGTATTGGAAAATAATTAAGAGCTTCATAGGAAATACACGACATTCTAGCGTGTATACACGACAATACAATAATCTTGTCGGATTTATCTTATTCGAAATTTAGTTTGTCAAGATAATTATCTAGCATATTATCGATTTGAACACAATGGAAAGCATAAAAAGTGGATTCGAACTTTATTTTTAAAGCATGAAATTCTCGAGAGTTCCCCCAAGGTCTCTTTTTATGTATGTTATGAACTCCTGTGCGCTAAAACTCGTTCAAAGTCCGCAGTAAAGACACTAGAACAACGTCGTTCTACATTGTTTTAGTGTCTTTACTGCGGACTTTGAACAAGTTTTTGTCCGCTGGGAAGTCTGAAGCAGTATTGTGAAGAGAATGTTTAATTTTAATGGTAAAATGATATGTCACGTACCTGCATATTTTTGTTAATTCATCCAATTCATCACAACTACACTCATAATCTATTGCGCAACTTTCTTGACTTGCATTCATTAAATCACCAAGATGCTACAAAAAATAAAATTGATCGAAAAGACAACAAAAATAATAACTACGGGGGAGTGATTCTTAAGAGTAGTTAAGGGGTTTACTACGGGGAGTGGTTCTTAAGAGTAGATAAGAAGCAGAGATAAATGAGATAAAAAGCTTGAATTCTAGGCTAAAAAAAGGCATGATAGGCATGATCAAATTGCAATTAGACCCTAAAAACCTTTGTTAACTTTTGACACGTGCGGTGAGATATCTATGAAATAAATACTTTTTGTCTTGCATTTACACGTACTGACTGCTCAATATCAAATGCAGTTGTATTAGCTGAATATACAAACTCTTGCATACCTCCCACAAACGCAAATACTATATGCATGATTACGTCAATTAATTATTACGCCAAACGAAGTATTATACGCAAGACTGAATAATACGCCACACTCCAAACTTATTTATATGTATCTGCACAAAAAGGAAGTTTATTGCATTGCAACAAGTCCTACTTTGAGCAGCCAACGCCTCGTTTTCATGTATTTGGTATATTACGTTAAACTGAGTGTTACGACAAATTGAGTGTTAAATTAAAATGACGCCTGAGTATTACACTAAATTTAGCATTACGTCAAAACGAGTATTACGTTAATCGTGTTAAATCACAAATAAGGTTCGGTTTACATGGGCTGCAAGTAAAACACGCCATGCACCAAAATAAGAAGTAAGCCTGAGTATTAGCAACGTAAAATTGAGTATTGCACCAACATGACTATTACGTCACAAATTTAACATTACATCTGGCTTTACCGATTTGACAGAAGCCGGAACCATAGCGAGAGTATTACGTCATCCTGAGTACTACAAACTCGTAAACTGTGTATAACGCTAAGCCGAGTGTTACGAAATTTTGTCGAGTTGAGCAGGGTTTACTTAAAACTCGCAGGTGGCAGAAATAATATATGTAGAAAAAGGAATATCAATTATATTATTCCGAAAGTTTTACGCTCATTAATTTAATTACCAGATTTTTTTCCTGTCGTCGCCTGCGGGATTTGAATGATTTTGTCACGCCAATCTGAGATGTTTAGAGTTACGCTTGAGAATTACACCAAAATAGATATTATGCCAAAGTTCCAATACTATGGTCAACTTCGACCAATTTTAGATTTAATTATGAAACTCTTATCACCGTGTTAAATTCTAACTCACGTACAGAAGAAGCTGTTTTAGAATATTTTAAACGACGTCAACAGGGAACAGAGGTTACGTCGAATGTCGGCAGAAACAATATTAAGGCGCATTTCCACTAAGCAAATTTGTTCACACGAATTCTAAAGTCTGACATCACCTGTCAGATGACGTCACTTTCAACCAATGTAATGGCTTCATTTAAAATTCGCGGGAACAACTTCGCCTAGTGGAAATCCGCCTGTAAATCAACAAATTGCGACATTGATTCATACGATATCCAGTAGTTGAAATAGAGCTAATAATCACTGTGGATGAGTGATTTTTGAGCGTAGCTCCAGGCTACAAAACCTGAAGGTATGCTACAAAATCCTCCTCCGCAGTAACCATTTACTCTTACTTCGATCACTGAAACCCTTCTTCACAGGTACACTATACATTTACTACATAACTTACATTCAATGCGTTTTCAGGATTTTCATCACAGATTTTCTTGAATGTCCAAACTCTATCCGCTTCAGAATACACGTGTTTTGCACGATTAAACAATTTGAATTCTTTTGCTTGAGCTGTAGTCGGATTTAGACACTCAGTAATCAACTCTTCATCCTAAAACAAAACATTTTATAACATGGCGAAAAACTGCTAAATACGGAGACTATAGCTCAACATACGGACTGTGCATTGACATATATTCGCCTAGTCTTTCTTAGATTAGTGAATATTCAAATTAAATATCTCATACATTTATAAAGAACTGAACTGATTTACTTCTATTTATAAAAGAACTGGAGGTCCACACAAGAATTGATTTACTTCTATTTATAAAAGAACTGGAGATCAATAATTAGTAGGCTACACAAGAATTGATTTACTTCTATTTATAAAAGAACTGGAGGTCAATGCTTAGCAGTCTACAAAAGAATTGGTTTACTTTTATTTATAAAAGAACTGAAGGTCAATGTTTAGCAGATTACACAAGAATTGGTTTACTGCTATTTATAACAGAACTGGAGGTTAATGCGTACTTATATTTATAAAAGAACTGGAGGTCAATGCTTAGCAGTCTACACAAGAATTGATGTACTTATATTTATAAAAGAACTGGAGGTTAATGCTTAGCATACTACACAAGAATTGATTAACTTCTATTTATAAAAGAACTGGAGATCAATAATTAGTAGGCTACACGAGGATTGATTAACTTCTATTTATAAAAGAACTGGAGATCAATAATTAGTAGTCTACACGAGGATTGGTTTATTCATAATGAAGAAACCGATCACTTTCCAATTTGTTGACACAGCATGATTCTCCGTATATCATTTGTATTAAAATAGCAGCTCTACGTTTGTACTCAACTTACAGATATTTCTAATTCTTTACAAACTTCTGCTCTAGTGTAAGGTTCTTTATGGAATGTTTGTGCAACAACAACTACCCTAGGGATAAAAATAGAAATGTATGTGAAGGGTACCGTTATTCGCATGGAATCAAATCCTTAAAATCTATTTCTCTGTCTCTCAAAATGACATTTGTTTATAAGAATGGTCGTCGAAATACCTAGATGCAGATGTTAGTTACCATAACAAAACTTTAGATGGTGCTTTAGATCCTTAACAATGTTATGCAAAATATATCATTCTTCCTGTGTTACTGTGCTCACAGGCCTCTGAATTCATGTCGGGATTTCCCTGTGGAGGAGCATCTTTGGAGACTAATTTGCAGCCTGTGAAGATATTATCACGTCTGAAAAAATGTTAGATGAAACTGTTAAGAAGTACGAAGCATATGCAAATGTTGCAAATTATGTTAACTTGTATAGTGAACTGGATGAATCTAGTAATGAATTGATAACTGATAGTATCTGTACTAATCCTGACAATCAGTGCCCTTGTATTCTTTGTGTAGTTGTTTAGTTGATATTTTAGAGTAAATTTTTTGTTTTTATTTACTCACAACATTCTAGCTGTATTTTCATATTTTTTATAAATTCCTCTCACTATTACCGTAATGCTAGTATTGATTAAATTTAAATGTGCAAGCACTTATTTAATTTTTGTGCTTCAAAGGGGGGGAGGGGGGCGTTTATTCGAAGAGGGCGCTTATTCAATCGACCAAACTTTAGGTATTTAAAAAGTTTTGGGAAAATAGAATAAACACCACGATGATGTTTACTGTTTCTGTCTTTTTTTTCTTAATCTACTTCATCATCTGAATGCTATCATAGAGATTGAAGTAATAGAAAATAATTATACTAGTTAAATTCTTATATACAACAAAATATAATACATGAAACTATATGGATTTTCATGTTCATTAACTTTTTTTAAAAAAAAGGTCGAATGCTAATCGGGTGCTAATTGAAATTTTTGTGAAAAGGAGGGGGTGCTTATTCGAGGGGGCTTCTAATCGATGCATTAGGGTATGTAACAAAAGAGCATACCGAAATTGTCACTTAGTATTATTTCAGAATAAACCATTTAAATCATCTGCAGGGGAATGCCATTGTGAATTCAGAGGGCCTGCTACTGTGGAGGGCTTGCTACTGTATTCATTAATTATTTATCATGTTCATATAGTCTATAAAGTTATTATCGAAGCTTCAGGAATATATTCAAAACAAACGTCAAAGTCATTCAAAATTACATTCAAAGAGCAGTAACGTTAAAAGTTTATCATAAAAAGTACAAACTTGGTTACTGGGAAAATCAAACAAACAACAACTACGTGTCACTTGGGCAGATTTGCAAAATAATATTGAAGATTATACTGTTATATTTACCTCTTACTTACATTCATCATGGAAGAACATTGTCAAATCAAATTGAAATTCTGTTTTTAACAACATAACGAGAGGCTTACATTTCTGCTAGGGTTTTCTTCAAAGCATTCTGGGTATCAACCAATCTTCTTGTTTTTCTCCAATCATGACCAAACTTCTTTGATATGATCTAAAAACAAAATTCCACCTAAAGGCGAATTTGTTTGCGCGTATTCTACCACTAAGGACGGTCTGAACTATTGAAATTGAGTGGCTTCGTCATTGAACAAAATACTCAATATCAAGACTAAGAATAAAGGGATAATGTGAGTCTGCTGCAGTTAAGTTCACAATCAAAGATAAAGCCTTTAACATAATTCGAAAAAGACCACATTCAATTAAGCTGAGCATGTTAAGTGATAAAAAATATACATCTTAGAATTCTGATTCTTTACCTGGGCAGCAATTCGACATTCAGAAACTCGCTTGTTGTAATATTCACCAGCATTTTCTGATTTGGTCATCTCTCGCTAAAAGTTTATCATTTAAACAATAATTAGTAAGGTCAAAGACAAGTGACGATACAATAGGGGTTATCCATTAGTATTTACATGACAATACAAATGACATCATAAAAACAAGAGACACTTTTGTGAAAACCTCACACCTATCAATGAGTACATATCAATTTATACTATGGCTATGTGCACTTACAGGGTAAAATACTTTGAAGAAAGTGGTAAACCATATTTATTTGCATAAGTGCATTGTGCTCTTATTCAAAATTAACTATTTATTGGTATGTTTATTCAAAAGGCTCATAGTGCTAGTAAATTACTTTCTCGAGAAGCGCGGTTATTCGAGAGAGTACGCTATTTTGAATAAGTAAGGTATATGCATACTACATTTGAATTTCCAATGTTCTATTTTCTGAGAAATGCTTCTATACAGTAGTGTGTCTTTTAACATCACACATATAATGCCATTAAGCTCTGGGAAGAAGATTTCCATCACACATATAATGCAATTTAAGCTCTGGGAAGAAGATTCCCGATGAGAACTACATAATTACCAAAGAATTTGCAATAACAAATGTAGCACCATTTGGTAAAGCTACATCTGTAGCTTTCAAAGGTTTGAATTCGATTAACTTCGCCTAAAACAAACATGTAAACTTTGTTATAATTGAAAGTGAAAACAAAGTACACAAATTAGGTGATGCAGAATATGTTTCATTGATTAAAAGGGTATGCAAAATTCTTCCAATCAACAGATTTTTATTTAAGATGATAACAAGTTGTTAATATTTGTGAAGTTTTCTTTCGCTGATCAACAATATAGAGGGATAAATTAGAGATAATCTTAAAGCCCGATTTCCATCTAGCATATATTTCAGCTCGGGTAGTTTTTTCTGCGCAGGTATCTAAAATTCAGAAATTACATTGGTTGAAATCACTTTCGACCTATAATGTAATGGCTTCATTTAGAATTTGTGCCTAGTGGAAATCCGCCTTTAACTCTATTTGGGCTTGCCCCTCGCATATTTCTTTTCATAACTTTTGAACGAATGGCTTATATGTTTTGGAAATTTTCATACAATTTATCTAGGATCATTGAAAAATAAACTGTACAGTAACTAGGGACATTTTCCCCTAACTACCATATTTTTGACAGGTGGTAAAAAAAAATATATATATATATATTTGCCTGAAAAACGTTTTGGCAATTAGAACAAAATGTTTTTCCTAAATATTTTTTTCTTGCACCACCTGTTTTCCAATGATGATGGGTTAAGCTTCATTGCGTTTAATAGAAGAGTTTTGTTTTATTGCTATATCATTCATTGGAATTCTACAGTATGCTCCCATGTAAATTAGTTACCAGTTAGGAATACCTAGTTTCTTTAATATATCGATTTATGTAAGATTTATTCCAAAACAGTAAACATATAGTGACTAAATTGAAAAGTGAACTCAAAGTGAACCTCCATAAAATGAATATGTTCTGATATAGATAGATCTAAATTCAGTCCACATCACAATCCTGCTTCCACAAAAGAAATACAATGCAAAACGTTATGTAGCACCACTTGTACTTTCGGTTAAAACTGTTAAAAGGTCCTTACAAAAATGTCACTCTTATAAGAGGTCTTTCATTGTCTAACAAGAATTAGTTTATAAATAGACATACTGTGCCAGTCTCTGCAAGGAATGAAATAGCTTGATCCATCCTGAAGATATAAGTAAACAAATATATAATAATTATAATAATAATTCTCTCTCTTTGTTGTACTTAAAAAAAATAATACCTAAACTAAACATGTATACTTGTATTATAGATAGGCATACCCTTGCTCTCAAACATATTACACAGTAAAATCGTTTCCCTTTTTGCAGACAATTGGTTTTACTTGAGAGGAAAAAATGCTTGAATATATATACCAACTTACTCCATAAACAGTGTTATAAAACATTTGTGGAACCAAATTGTGATAGTAATTAGGCTATACGTCACAAATTTACTGGAAGCTTGCTTTGTCATCACCAAAAAGACTACAAAAGTAGGTATTTTCATTACCTTATGGGGATATCCGTTTGCATTATGAATATAAAATACTTGACAAAACATCCGCATCAGCACTATTCAACTATATAATAATGCTGAATAGGCATCTTTAATGAAAACTTTCCAAATGATGTCAATACAGATCATGTAAATTTAGTTCTCTAAGATATTTTTATTCAAAATTGCAGTAAGACCAGAAAATGATATTTTGTAATAGCGACAACGGACTAATATCTTATTTTTCTTTACAAAATACATATAGAAACTTAATATACAGGAAAGTCAACTAGAAAACAAATATATAAATGAATGTTGCTTTTTGTGTTAGAAAAAAAATAATATTACCCTCCCCCTTCAGTTCCAACAAAGGCTTCACATCTTTGACTCGCATCAGCCAATGTTAACTAAAGAGTCAAAAGTTTCGATCACCATCATACAAAAATAATATATTCATGAGAAACAACCTAAGACTGAACATAACTGTGGTCATCACCTGTGGAGAAGCTTTTTTGAGTACAGTATTCAGTTTTGTAACTTAAAACTGTACTCAAAAAACGCTCCTCCACTAGCAATGTCCAACAATCATTTTAAGGCCTGCAACCACATATAAGGAACAAGAACCGATTGTGATTCTATTAAAGAGATCTGTTAATCCGAGGTTATTAATCACAATTGAAATATATAGCAATAGGGGTTACAAAATATTGCGAGGGAATGAATTTTACCCATAGCTTCAAGCTACAAAGCCTGGAGCTATAAAATCACTCCTTCACAGTGATTATTCGTTCTTATTTCTAGCATTGCAGCTATGTGTTTTTTCAAAAGGATCAAATAATTTCAAATTTATTGACCCTCTATCACAGTTTCTATTACTGTTTTTACCTTACTAAGGGACTGTTTGTTAGCATACATACTGGTCAATGCAGAACAACAAACCAATGCAGAACTGCTTGATAAGCCAGCACTCTAAACAAAATAACATGAATATTTGCCTTAAAAATTATCTTAGTTTTTTAATTTTCAGTTACTTTAGGCATATTAATTTTCGCTTTCTTTTTTTCCGCAAGTATTTACTATAATTTTCCATGTACAAAGTTTAATAAAGGATAAAAAAAACGTTTTCTCGGATTTGGAAGACATTTCAAAAGAAACCAACAAATTGAAGGCGTTTCCATTTTCTTTTCATTCCGAATCAGAACATTACTGTCGTGAAAGAAAGCTGGAAGATTTTTGCATGTATAAAATTTTGTGATTCACTGATTTTGTAAAGATTTCATGTGTATTTATTTTAGTTCATTGGCAGGCAAGAAATTTAATTTTCGCGAAAAAAAAGCCTAATGTATAAATGTATCTACATATCTTATCCAAAACGCTACAACTATAAAATGATTTCAAGCCTGAAATTAACTGCATGAAATTAACTGCCTTTGGAGGAGCGTTTTAAACACTCCTCCAGTGATGTCCAACAGTAATTTCCAGCATTGTGATACTACGAACCTTTGGAACGACACCATCAACAAGTATATTCATTCCAACTGGAGATTCTAGTTTACATTCACTAAGAATTGCCTAAAAGAAAATATAATAGCAAGTAAAGTAACGGTACATTCAAACCTTCTTTTACAAAACATGTTTTTAACCCAGCAAGAGATATGAAATCATGGAGCATTATGAAATTGATGGTACACGGTTCATACATACTTTCAACGATCCAACCTTGGGATATTCTAACACTTTGTTAAGTTACAGCTAAACCTGGGATAAATGGCCTTATACAAGATGTGTATACACATTCTTACATTATTTTCAACATTTTAAGCCTAGAAAATCTTCTACAACAGCTAGAAATAATCCTAGCTCAAAATGTTTTGTGCAGCAATTTTACCTTATGTCCACACAAAACATAATGGTACCATTGATGTCCGTTTATTTCAAATCCTTTTGCATCAACCTCAAAATCACTGAATAAAAATAACATGTATGAATATATGAAAGTTCAAACCGGTTTGAAATCAGTTCTGATTACATGAATAACTCATTTAGGGTAAAGTTTCATATTGGGTAGAACGGGCCGTTTTCTCTATGTGTACGTAAAATATTCTCTCTTAAGTAGTCTCAAATGATTAACGTATCACCCATAAGCAATTAGGTTTAACGATTTGTTGATAATTAAGTTGTCCAACAATATGAATATTTAGCCACTCTCATACCCGCATTTCCGCTTACATGAAAATCTCGTGCTAGTATTTTTGGGTAGATCTTGTGCAAAGAACTAAATTAAATTTGTACTGGCATGAAATTCATTTAGCCCTTATCATGTAAACGAGATATAAGAAGTAACCAGACACCACATTGAATTTTATATAAAATTTTCAACTCAAACCAGTTTGAGTCATTTAGGTGTCCATGAGCAGACACAAGTGCTCACAGTGATTAAAATAACTGCCTGTCATCACTGTGGAGGAGAGAATTTTTCTTTTCTTAAACCGCTGTACTTTAGTACTTTAGTTTAATCAACTTTAGTAGGGGAGCCAGTTTCTGCAAATTATGCAAACCAATTCTATATATAGAAAAATATTAATCCTTACCAAAACTGTTCATTTGTGTTTGACATTTTGTATAAGTTATCAGAATTAGTTGAAACAGCAAAAACAATGTCCTGTTCAAGTGCCATTGGAAAAACAGCATAACCACAGTAATCAATATGTTCACCTAAGTAACACGAGAAATAAAAGAATCACTGCAGAAGAGAAATCTTTGAGCATAGCTTTATAGCCTGAGTCTCAACTTCTGCCTTATAACTTGGGTATAAAATGTAGCCAAATGTGGTTAAAACTGCACAGAATCTACTTCTTAATATCAAAAGTCCCCGCTTCTGAAAAAATCCCTGTTTTGCCAATTTTAGGGCCTCAAGTCGACGAAATTGAAAAAAGAAAAGATTGGTAGTCTCGAAACATTGCCTAGAATACCAATACCAATTTTCAAGATGACACTGTGCGTTACCAGTCTTTACTAGTATTTGACAGATAACACAATTTGGACCCATTTGCCTGATAGTCAGGTCCGATTGGACAAAATGAAAAGATTTTTGGTGAATCCTTCTGAAATATTGCTTACTGTAGAATACTGGTACCAAATTTCGAAATGGTTGTACTTTAGGAACACGGTCTAATGAGAAAAGTAAGCAGCCGCTCCAGCCGTCATCACAAAGTGATAACAATAGCCTATCCAAACTTTGTTTGGCAACATAAAAGTGGCAAGTGGGCTTGATAAATTACAACTTACAGATAAAGAACTTATAAAATAAGTTAAAATAAATAATGACTTGTTTACAAAGTCAGAATTTTACGAAGATCAAAGCACTCAAATTAAAGAGTAGAGTATCAACTTGATAAGAATAAATATTCAGTTATACAAGGACGAGTTTTTAGAATAATCTACAGTAAAAAACTACGGGAAAATTAAACATATATAATTCAATCTGGAGTTATTAACCGATATAAAAAATGAAGAAGAAAAAACATTTATGTGTTACTACAGTATGGCATTAGATTAGAAATCTATTGACTGATCAAGAGAAATTACTGAGTAAAACGAGACAAAACAAACAATGATGTTTATGATGTAAAAAGCCTGTTGAATTTGAAATCAACATACCGTAATGCCTCGATTAAGCGCCTGGGCGCTTATTTAATTTTTGAGCCTCAAAGGGGGCGCTTATTCGAGGGGGTGCTTATTCAATTAACAAAACTTTCGGGAGAATAGAAAAACACCACTATGGTATGCTCGTATTATACCGTTTCTTTGCACCCGGGCGCTTATTTGATTTTAAATTTCTAGACAGCGAACCCTCATTCAAGGGAAACACTTATTGAAATTTGTGCGAAAAGGGGGGAGGGCGCTTATTCGAGATGGGTGCGCTTAATCGAGGCATTACGGTACTTGTAAACAATATAATTTTCATGATTTTGAGCATAAACAATAAGATATGATATGATTCGTTAATAATAAACAAATAACTTAAACCTGATTCGACTGGCATATGTTGCAGAATGATATTTGGGAGATTGAAATTTTAAAGTGACCTTGAAAAAAATAAAATTGCCGGAAGCCAACAAGGCTGGGACTCCTAACTAAAATGACAACAAAACCTCATGGATTTTGTAGCTTGATTTTTGTTAATATTTCCCCACCCCTGTTTTCGTTAGTATTTGCTTGATAAAAGCAGATCCCTCGTTGAATTAAATATGCCCAAGACCAAACTGGACATTGTATCAATTTATGGGGAATGAAGTTTACAACATAGTTCTCAGGTCTTTAGTTGCCAAAATACATTATTTAGTTACACTCTGTTATTTAGTTACACTCTGTTACACTCTGACAACTATTTTTGTTTTTATCAATTAAACTCAGTCAGTGCATGGTTTTCATGAAAATAAACAAAAAAATTATCACTAGCAGAGACGTAAGGGAGCCTGAGAACCTATTACTAACATAGATGTACAATAACCTATTACTAAGAAAAATATGTGCTAGCTTATTATTGACAGAATAGAACCTACCAATGATATTAACCCTTCCAGGTGCTCGAGCAAAAAAAGTTGGATTATGACCATACTTTTTTGCGAATTGATCTTTCAATACTGAAAATCTAAAAGAAAGAAAGCAATTTAATAAGTTAATGTAAAATACAATGATGAAATTGTTTCATAACATTAAATAACGCAAAAAATAGTTTGAAAATTACTCATTAATACACATTTTTCACATTGATATTTATTACAAGCTTTTGAAATCTTACTGATAAGTGCAACTAAAGTTAACACCAAAATTACGTCAAATCTCAGTATGCTAGAACTTTGTACAGGAATGTGTTTCAGTGGAATAGTATTCCAATACCAAGCCTGAATAACTGCTGAACATCACCTGTGGAGAAGTAAAAGCTGAACACTATACTCAAAAAACACTCCTCCACAGGCGATGTCAGGCAGTTGAATAAGTGTTTTTTGTATAAGAGCGCTGAAATAAAATTACTGCACATTAAGTATTAAGTATTATTGATGCAAGGAAGAAAAAATAGGGAAGCAAAATGAAAACCGCCTTATGAATGTGTTACAAATATCCCAGCAAGAAGTTAGTAAAAGAAAGGGATAAAACATTGCCTGGACAAACTTTTTCATTTATACAGTACATATTTATGTCATAGTTGTTTTACATTTGTAAATTTTGAAGAAAGTCACATTGAGAATATAAAAGAATTAAGTCAAATGTGACTTCACTGAACGGTGCGACGGCAGGGATTAAAATAGCTGTCGCAGAGATTTTCTGGAATATTTTCGGCTAAATTGGCAGAAAATATTCTGCAAAATCTCTCTTCCGCAGTGATTAAATGACAGTTATTTTAACCGCGGCTATAGTTGTTTAAAAAGTATTGAACCATAACATCCACCCATGTGATAAAAATAGAAGATAGCAGGCTTAAAAAAAGATATTATTTATTTTTGGAAGAGGAGGAGGAGGGGAAGGAGGGGGGAGGAGGGCCCTAACTTGAGGAAATACAGTATTTACTATAAATCAACAACAGAAAATATGTGAAAATAAATTGACCAATCACACCAATAGTCGGTCGAAAGTTAAAGTGAGAGAAAATGAACCATCTGGATTTTGATGTTAGATTTACCTATTGCCAGCTTCTTTATTTTCACCATATATGGAAGAATAAGAGTCATATACTGATGGTTGCTGCTCTCCCATGATTATTATTTTGTTTTCGCACTAAAATTAGAACTGGCATAAGAAAGAGTATACATGATTAATTGAATAAACCTGAAGTAAAGTAGTCAAAATAGGAGCACGCACTCATTATAGAGGAACAGCTTTGTAGTCTGCTCATGCTTAAAAATCACTCCCCCACAGTGCTTACTTTTCCTTATTCTGAGCACTGGCGTGTTACATTCACGTTCAAACTTTCTATAATTTAGTTACGGTGTATCAACTTCTACAGTAAACATAACTACAGTGAGTTATAAGCCAGGTTCACTAGTGAGTTAAGAGCTTTTTTAATCACTTTTGCAGTAAATATATGTAAGTACAGTGAGTTTAAAACTTAGGTTCAAACCAGCAAGTTTTGGTTGTGACAAATTGACCTTCTGCTTTTTGTATCACACGTAACGATCCTTTCAACTTTTTGCCGCATGAAGCTATTTTTCTAACTTCTTATTCTTTTTTCTTGTTCTTTCTTCATTTGAAGTGTGCACGTGATAGACAGTATATAAAGACAGATCTGAATCACTGAAACCATTGTTTGTTTATTAGCCACGTATATATCATACGTACGTATCACTGAAGTCAATTGTAGATTTTTAATTAACCTCGTATATTGTACGATCATTACACTAAAATTGCTCATAGAATGTTTATTAGCCACGTATATCAAGTGTACATATCACTAAACTCATTTGTACACTATCTATTAGCCTCGTATATCATACGTACGTATCCGATTGTAGATTGTTATTAGCCTTATATATCATACGATCATAACACTAAAATAATAATAACATAATTGGATCAGCTAAACACTGTACCGTTTCACCTTGCACTGGAACACTCCTGATAAAACTCTACGCGATAAGTAATTTCGGACATGGCAGACAAGGAAGTTAGGACTAATAAATTCATGCAATGCTATGAAGCTCAGTCAATGTGTTTTAAAGGTTCACGATTTAAACGTCCCCAACTTGTCTACCTGTTAAAATACAGCGCATCAGGGTTCCAGAGTTCCTTCTAAATCACAACGTTAACAGTCGTACACAAATTTTGAACAAAGGAACTAAAGTGCATCTGTTTTACTTTTCAAAAAGAAATAGCGCGCGAGCGCGTACGTTCTATATAAAACCCATCGCGGATTGCAGTTTTCTTCATTTTACGCTAAACAGAAGATCATTTTATCACGGCCTAAGAGCTTTCTGAATTACTTTTCAGTAAATATAAGTACAGTGAGTTTATAAGTCAGGTTCACACCAGTGAGTTAAGAGCATATGAATATATACATGGTACCCCACTCTCTTTATTTCAGTCCTATTTAACTGGACGTCAACAATTTGTATCTCTCAATGGAAATAGATTAGCATATAATCTTACTAGACACGGTGTTCCTCCAAGGCTCTATTTTAGGACCTCTTCTTCTTAATATATATATAAATGATTTTGTCAGAAGCAGCCACAGGTAGTAGGTGTTCTGTGAAATAGGCATTCTTATTCCCTAGCTGGCGTATATAAGCTTTCGTTTGTGTGCAATCTCCCTGGTACATCACTTTGCTGATGATACCAACCTGTTACATTTCAGTAACTCTTTTAAGCAATTGGTCAAATGAATTTAGACCTCAAGCTAGCTATATATATTATCTATAATGTTTCAGATGCACCTGGCTGCTGGGGGACTTTCTTTTTAAGCCTCCGTCCAACAATTGAGTCCTTTGTATATAAAAGTCCGTTGCCGCCGTTGGAAATCTCGTCATATCCAACAAAACAAAGGAATTGCGCACACAGATAAAAAGAATTGAAAATAATAGACACAATACCTGTTGAAACTTCTAAAAAGTCTATCAGTCTATTTGAAAACGCCCGCTCGCTTGCTCCGCGGGTGCCGATTATGGCTATTAGTAGGAGCGTGTGGGTCTGCTGACGGGTCTGCTGACCCGACGTGTTTCCAAGAATTTAACAACTTTTTCAAAGGTTTGTGGGATACTATAATTTGCGTGTTTCGTATGCCTGAATAATCAGGGGGTATTACATAATGTACTATACTTCATTTTGTCTTAAAAGTTCCTTTTTTCATGTACATTCAAGAATTAATATTTTCCACTATAATTTTCCACTATAATTTTATTCTAAGATGATTGTTTAAAAGAATATCTCTATCAATCTTAGAATTACATACCAAAATATTACACCCTAGAAATTGATAATAATATTGACTTTTGTTTCATCCCGAAGGGTTGTGAAGAAACATGGCCGCTGTTACGACAACTTCGGCATCTCACTTAGAACGGTAAGAGGAATGCTAATAAAGCTTTCGTTTTCGCTTTGCTTTGCCATCTTCTCTAGATGCTGGAGCGACTGTCTAGCTTTTATTCTTTGCTTTCAAAGATATAAATTTTCAAAGCTATAATCCGGGAATGCATTAATAGGCAGGAGTTTACTGTCTCACTAATTTCCATATTTCTTCCGCCGTGTGGGGGAAGTGTTTTGTCCCTCGTTTTTCGTCATTTTTCTAACGACGTGATGTTGTTGATACGATGGCTGCCAATATGTGGACCGTGTGGTAGTCTGATGAAACCAAACCGATCCTCTTATCCCTTTCTTTCCTTTTTTCTGGCTGAGTTTTTAAAGAAAAATAGAATGAGAAACAGTTTTGGGAAACTCCCCAGGATTACTTTGCAGATAACGCTGTGTGATAAAGCTCAATGTAGTTTCAATGTTCAATGTTTTTGTGCTACGAAATATTTTGAATATACAATTGATATTAAGCTAATCATATCGCTGAAATTTAGATTATCTAAAACCAATGAACAAAAATGCTTCCCCACAATTTCTGGGGAAAAGATAGGAAAAGACTAACCGTGGGTGGTGGATACTTTGCAATTTGGGGGTCTGTTGTGGGTCTTCCAAAAACAAATAACTATATTATATGTATGATATACTAGCATACTAGAAGTAACACGACAATGGCTTCCTATATTTAGGTTGGAGTTAAAAAAGGAAGCCATTGTAGCATCTTCATTAGGACAACATCTCTACAAGGGTCTGGTACTGTAGTGGTGCACTTTACTGCTGGCTTTCATGCAGATTTTATTAAATTTTGACTGAGAATATGTAAGTTTATAGGCAAATGTAAATTAATCAAAAATAGGTTCTCAAAAAGATTGGTGTAATTTACGATCATGATCCGACGATTCGAGTCAAAAAGCTTGGCGTGTTGAGAAAATGGGTAGGCTAGATTTCGTACAAGGTACGAGGTTGTTTGTTTGTTTAGTTTAACACAGATCAGATGTAAAACTTGAAATAGTGGCCGAATATAGAAAATGGAATGTCACTGAAGTTGGAGCTGAATCATTTTAATATTCAGAATTTGATTATAAATATAACGCCAGATAGGATTTAATTAAATATATTTTACAAATCAGTTATAATTTGCCATGCAGAGAGCAACTAGGCAAGATGTTTAAATTACTTAAAAAATGGTGCCTAAATATGAACAATGAAAAGTCGCTTTAATCATTTTAATGTTCACAATGATAATGGTGGATAAAATTTATATAATTAACAATATTTTAAAATCAGAATTATAATGCAGAGAGACAAACTTAAATTCATATGATATGGCCGGTTTAGATGTCTCACTTTAGGTTCAATTAGGTTCTCCCACCATCTTTCTTAACTCTATTTACTGGGGGATTAGTTCCGAGTAATTTTCCGGAAGGTGGATCGTGGGATCGTTTTCGTACTGTACTTCTCATAATGTACCATTCGAGTAGAATGTAAAATGTATCTTCTGATTTTGGAAGATTTGTTTTAATATTTTACTAGTACCAGCAATGTATGAAAGATTTACATGACCCAATGTTTCATCACCCCTCTTGTTAGCTATGAACTTTGGCCACATTCAGTGCCGTTACTATAACATGAACAGACCAGAACCGGACAGGAACCGACTAAAACGGACCAGGAACCGATTTAATTGAGAGTCTTTCGATTTGCAATGATGTCTCCCACTCTCCTAATATCAAAATCAAAAATATTCCAATATTGATCAAAAAAACAAAAGTCTTCAAATATTTATAAAACTATTTCCTTTTGTGCGGGTTGGTTTAGAACGTAATCACTTTGGAATCTATGTAAAAAAAACACTCCTCCACAGTGATTACCTGCTTTAACTACTGATACTTCACTTTTCCATTAGAATACCATTCAATGATGATTCAGAGGTTTCTCATAAAAGTAAGTTTTTAAAATTCATTACAAACCATTTCCTACAAAGTAATTATTCAAGGAAACTTTACAATCATTATATATTTCTCATAAAATAAATGTTTTATAATCATAAAATTAATAAAAACATTCCCTCTTCATTTTCCCTTTAATAGCCCATTTTCATGATAAGGGTTTACAATTCTTTTAACAACCTGTCATTAATTATGTGCCTGAAAACAACATAATTTATGTGCCTGGTATATATACATGTTAACATCTGAAAATATACAAATAAAGATCTAGGTCTATGATGTTCAGTTTAAAAGCGAATATTTGTGAGAATAAATGGGATTTTTCAGACACTGATTTCTTTCAAAATAATCATTTCATACATTAAATTTTATGCAGGGTTACAAAATGCTTATTTTAGAATATATGTATGAACCAGACATCTCAAGTTTACCAATCGATGTTCAACAACAATTACAGGATGTCGAAGAACAGTTACAAGAAGGTTGAATGTTTTTTTTTTTTTTCTTTTTTTTTTTGCAATCAGTAGTATTTTGGACCTTCCTTTGCTGCTCTATGTATATACATGTTTGCTTTTTGGGCATGTTGATCAAAAGAGGCAGGGTATTGTACTATATTACAGAGCTCGAAATAACAACCGGTCATCACTGTGGAGGAGAGATTTTTCAAAATATTTTTAGCCAACTTGGCTGAAAATATTCTGAAAAATCTCTCCTCCACAGCGATGACCAGCTGTTATTTCGAGCCCTGGTATTAGAATGCTTAAGAATTTTAAACATGGGCCGTTATACAACAATGATTATTACAAACTTAACTCTTTGTATGGCTACAGTATGTGCTATAACAAAATCCAACTAATAACAGTGCCAAGAGAGTACAATTTGAGTGTAGCTCCAGGGTTTTGAAGATATATATTACTCTTCAGTCATAGTAATATATTGGTTCTTCTTCCAAAAACTGTAAAAAGTTGGTATCGTCTAGTTCTGGAATTTTATTGCATAAATCACAAAGAGCAGTGTTGGAAATAAGGGCAAATAATAGGGAATTTCTTCAGGTATTTTGTGGAGTGCTCAAAATTCCCTCCTTGACAGTGATTATTTGCTCTTATTCCAAATGCTGAAGAGTGGGCCTCTATTTTTTTATCATTTAGGTGAAATAACTGAAAAAGGTTATCGAAAGAAAAGATCTTCAATTCTTCTTCCATATCTTTTACCTTGTAAGTTGATTCGTCTCTTTTTGGTAATCAAAGTTAGAAATGTCAGCAGTACAACAGTACAACATTATCAATTGTATTAATCTACTGTATTAGCTTGGGAAAAATGTCTTACATCTCTGATAGAGAAGAAAACCAATGCATTTGATAATGTCAGAATTTGTCAGATAGAGCAACAATAATGCCAGAGACATGTCAGAAGTTTCTGATAAAGCCTTGCTTACTTAAGTTTCAGTCTCAAATGTCTGAAAAAGGTCTGAAAATTTCATTGCAAAAATGCTCGGGAATGTCAGAAATATATTGCTAATAAGTATTTGATCAATCTTTACACTTTTCAATCAATCTAATAGTGCAAGGAGTGAAAAATTGTTTTAACTTAACAATATGAAAACTTTGATGGATACATCACTGACTTAATTATGAAAATAACTTTCCAAGTATACGGCAATTTTATAAGTAAAATTCAGAGTAAACGAAACTATTATAGTAACGTTCATTATATTCTCTCTATTTTGGTTGTTCAATAATCATTTGTGTTATGATAATGTTCATATATGTTTTTAAGAAACCAGTCATGATAATTTTTTGGGTACTCTGCTCCCTATACTGTGTGTCAATTGCTTATTTCGATACCTGCTGTTATATATATTTTTTTTTTGTAGATGCGATACCTGAAGAAACAAACAGTACTGCAACTGAAGCCATACTTCTTGAACCAGATTTGAACCAGCTACCTCGTCATGTTCTCCAACAGTTAGATATTTTGAAAGATGAGCTTGAAAATGGTGTGCAAACCTTGGAATAACTGCCAGACATCATCTGTGGAGGAGTGTTTTTTTATACAAATACCCCCACCATATGTGTGGTCTGGCTGTTCTTTCAAGGATTGGTATGATGTGATAATGAAAATGTGTGTTTGAGTGGTGTCCATTATTATTTTCACATAAATAAGTTTGAATTTGAATTTTATAAGGCTGTTACTGTTAACCAACACATTTTGTTGATGTATTCTACAATAACATTTGCTTTTTCAAGCTGTAACACTGGATAAAGTAAACATGAAAATTACTAACATTTTCAAATTTTAAGACTTTCTGAAACATATTGAGAATAATCTTATTACTAAACAATCTTATTACCCTGCACAGGCCTGGAAATTCAGGTCTGTGGAGAAGCATCTTTGGAGACTAATTTGCATTCTTCCAGACCCGCATGCACAATAAAAACACAAAATTAAAATATAAAATCAGCAATTTAAATTTAACGTATGTTTGTTTTTAGATGAAATCACTCCCAAAGGTTTTGCAAAAAGACGTTCAAAGGTTTTGGAACCATATATGTTAAAAGGTACTATTTCTATGTTTTCTTCGGAAAGACACTCTGTGATGTCCTGTCTAAGTGATAGTCCATGAGCCAAGTAGATAAATAATACTGATGTCACCAATATTAAGATATTGTATGTTAAATGTCTAAAAAAAGAGCAAAATTGCCCAATATTGTACCGACGTCAGTACTTTTCTTGGTATTTTAATAAAGAAATATGTTGGTGTGGGCATACAATTTGATGCAGAAAATAATGATAAGAAGTGTCATTTTAGTGACATTTTTTACAAATGTTTAATTTGACACATGGGACATAGCAAACATATAACACCATAAAGAGCTTGCAAACAAATTAATACAGTAGGACAATAAAACACAAAAAGTATGCAGTGACATATAATAATAAACAGTACGAGATCAACAGTACCTAAGTGTGTCAATATCATATATTAAGCAAACTTAGTAAGGATAACTCGGCTGACACATGAAGCCGAATCGACGTAGAAACAACGTCAAAGTGATGTCAAAGTGATGGGAATCACTCAAAATTGTTTCAATGCCAATTCAATGTAGCATGTCTACTGGGACACTTCTTCCATTGTAGAGAAACATATTTAGCTGACTAACCAACGATGAATTTCAGGACTATTCTTGTTTATTCAAATTAGGTTTCTCATCTTGAAATGGAGCCTCTGAAATTTTTCGTCACAATTTTCTTTCAAAATTTCAATATCTTCAGATTTCGCTATTGGATGACCAGTTGTACTAATGTGTTGGTAGACATGTGACTTCCTGTCATGTTTATTGTGATCAACAATACGTTCATTAAGCTTTTGTGGAGTTTCACCAATATAAGTGCTATTACTTTCATCTGCAGTACACATATATTTATAAACAACATCACATATGGCCTCTGTTGGACCAGACTTTAGATGGGTTGAAATGGCTCTTTATCTCTGTATATTTTATTCATTATAATACCAAGTGTTGTATCTAATGGTACAGTGGTAAATAAAGATGTTACATGGAATGAAACCATTACATGATCTTTTGGGATTTTTTTTGGCTTTAGGATAGATATGAAATCTTTTGTACTGTTCACACAATTCATTGACTTACCTTAAAGTGGATTAATTTTCATGCTGATTTAATTTCGCGGAAGCCAAATTTAGGATTTTTCACGTGGATTTAACTTTGCGGTTGGTTAATTTTCGGCATAAAGTCACAAGAGTAAGTAAGATATACAGAGAAGATGCTCACTGTTTGAAATAAGGACAAATAATCAACAATTAAGAAAGGATTTTTGAGCATAGCTTCAGGCTTTGTACCCTATTCTTCCGATTAATAGCACACATCATTTATCCGGATAGAGTCGCTTTCGCCCTTATCTCAAACAAAATTGCATGGTCTTTGGTGAATTAAAAAATAACAAAGTACTTGTATTTTCACATAATTATTCTTTTTTATTCATCATATGAGTTTAAATATCTCTTACTACAATTTCAACTTTCTTTACTTGCTTACTCTTTACCTTGAGTGTTCACATGACACTTCAACCCATGCAACATAAACTTGCAAATCTTTGAGTAAGTTTGAGGAATATTCAACAAATTTTAAGCATCACTTTCATTCTCTTCTAAACTTCAGATAGGATTTCGTTGGTTTTTAAAATTTAGGCGCATGTGCCTTTAAACAACTAAAACTTTGTTTATAAAAACTCCTCCACAATGATTATTTAAACACTGATAGTTTCCTTTCCAATATAAGTTTGTTTATTTATAGAACCGTGTATGGATTCTTTACCTCCACATATTCAGAAATCCTATAAAGAACTGGAGACAGAGTTACTGGATGAAGATATTACTGAGAAAGGATTTAAAAAGAAGAAAATGAAATTAATAAAACCTTTCCTTGTTGCAGGTATGCCTTTTGCAACAGTAATCACTGTAGATGAGTAGACAAAGCCAGGATTTGCTCAAAATTCCTTCTCTACAGTGATTAATTACTCTTGTCTTGACCTCTGACTGTTCACTAATCTTTAAATGAAAGTTCATCATTTTTTACATAGTTGTTTATAGACATATTCGCAAGTACGTGAAAATGGTTATCAAGTATTTGTGAACAGGTTTATTGATGGTTCTACAACATAATCTTGCCATCTTTGTTTCTCTTTTAAATAATGTGTAAATGATAAGAAAGTGATTTATTTTGAACCTCACACTTTTTTATACAAGGTGCATATTCAAGCTTTAAAATAACAGCTAGACATCACCCATGGAGGAGTGTTTCTTAAGTATAGTTTCCAGCTAGTCAACTGAATCAGGTTGAATACTGCTAAAAGTAAAATAATCGAGTCAATATGGAGTCAATTGGCCAGGGGTCAAAATAACTGCCAATCAGTGGAGGAGAGATTTGGTAAATTTGGCTGAAAATATTCTAAAATACCTCCTCCACAGTGAGGACTGGTAGTTTTATATTTTAACCCCTGATTTGCTTCTTAGCCAATCAAGATGTAGGTATTCACTCTTATTTCCAATGTAAAATTTCATTTCATAGCGAACCCTTCATCTTATGATCATGCTGGAAAGAGTTCAAGTGGAAGTAAATCTGGAAGAAGTACTAAAAGTATTCAAACCGTTCTTGATGATGGACAAAAAGTATTCAAGTGTAAAATCTGTGGAGAAACATTTAAACAAGCTCAAAGCTTTAGTGGGCACTGTCGTTTACATAGAAGTATGTCTTCTTATAATATCCTTATCTTTGTTTTTATATTCCCAGTGAGCAAAAACTTGTTCAAAGTCTGCAGTAAAGATACTAGAACAACATCATAAGTCGTTGTTCTAGCGTCTTTACTGACTGACTTTGAACAGGTTTTTGCCCACTGGGATATTTTAATGAAGTGATGTAGTCAGTGGTCGAAATATGAGTGAATAATCGCTTTGTATGAGGGATTTTTGAGCATAGCTTCGGATATTATTTATACTTTTCTTGTAATATATGTTTAAATTAATATGGTTACACAGAGCTACTTTAGACTGAGTTAAGAAAACTTGAACGTCATACTTTTGGTACTATTCAATTAGAACATACACAATAATCTTGTTTATTGATTTATAATACTCCATAGATGACTACCTTAGGGGTACTAATTTTTACTAATTTTAATATTTGTGAATTTTTTTTGACAATCGTTTTTTGTACATTTGTGGGTACATTTTCTCGCGAGTGAGACCTAAGCACTATATTTACGAGTATGAATTTTGCAAATGAAGTCCTTGAACCGTAGTTATTATAGAGGATTGATGAAATATATTTTATAATACGCAATTTTATATTTATTTACACAGGTACTAATTTTCGCGATTTCAGAAAAAGATTCGAAAATTAATCCCTGCAAAAATTAATCCCCGCAAAAATTAGTACCCTTAAGGTATTTAAAAACGTAATCAAATTTTATAGAGTCTTGTGGATCTTATACAGCAGTTTAGTAGTATTTTATTTCTTTAGGTGATCGAAAAAAACAATTTAAATGTGCGATATGCAATGCATTTTATACTAGTAAAAGTCACCTGAAGTTTCACATGTACAAACATACTGGTAATTTCCCTTACTCGTGTGTCTTCTGTGGAAAAGGTTTTGCTGGTAGAAGTCAACACAAATATCATGAACTCAGACATACAGGTAATTAATACTTCTCAAAATGAATATAATTGCCAGATATCACCTGTGGAGGAGTGTTTTTAGTGTAAGTATAGTTTTTAGTTCTAAAGCTGAAAACTACTGAAAACACTCCTCCACAAGTGATATGCAGCAGTTATTTTCAGGCTTTACCAGTTGTATTTCGTTTAACACAAAAGATTTATATTTAGGGACCGTCTCAAATTTTTGCTTAAAAAACGACTTTTTTTCAAATTAAATTCACTGCACAGAAGGGTGTTATGTTTATGAGATTGCAATGAATTGGTTTCTCTGATATAAAGTAACCAATCCATTACAAGACCGTTGACTTCGCACTTTTCTCTGTACATTTTATTTTTGAGACCGTTCCTTGCATAAATATGAGATTGAGAAATCTCTCCTCGTGAATTAATTGTCACCTATTTTATTTGTGTATTTTCATACTGTAGAATGAAATGTTCTCAATACTGCCTTTCTTTTGTAAATTAAAAATCGTTGAAAGACGAGGAAGGGTCCCAATAATTAAAGTTATTGTGATATCCCATTAAATAAAAATGAGATCACCTAAATTGGGTGAGAATTAAATCTTTGTCCAACTTCTATATCAGGTGGATCACCGTACACTTGTGAGTTGTGTGGTGGAAGATTCTGGAAGCGAGAAAACTATGTGGTTCATCAAAGTAAACCTTGTTTATCCGATTCATCTTGTAAAGAAGCCACTAACCTAATTGCAGATAATGGAGATGATTCATCAAGCTTACCATTTACATGCACTGTTGCAGCGGTACGTTATTTTTGTATATTGTGAATGCAACTCGGTAGGCCAGTGATTGAAATAAGGATAAGTATATAATATATGGGTAAGTTTTCGCGCAATTTCGTGCATAAAAATTTATCCAAATTTTGCGTGCATTAGTGTCCGGTGCAAAAATCTATCCACGTAGAAAATTTGGATTTTTGTGTTCAAAATCATAAGTTGCTTTTTACATTCAAAATCAGTGGAAGTAAGAGAGACACGCATGCATAAATTATATATTTATATATTTAGCTAGCTGCCTTCAAAAATACACGCATACATAAACTATATATTTAGCTAGCTGCCTTCAAAAATACATGTTACTTTATAAGATTTTTATGTCATTGTCGTTAATTATGCTATTAATTATTATGCTATTAATTATGCTGATATTTTTTTTTTGCTGACATTTTATTTTCATTTTTTTTGTCTTAGATTTCTTCTTAGGCGAAAATAAATCCACTCGAGATAAAGTAGATATAACAGTGTGCAAAAATAAATCTGTGCGTAATATTTTAAGGTGTGTGTGCCCGAAACAAATCCCAGTAAGGTATTCACTGTGGAGGAGGCATTTTTGAGCATAACTTGAGATTTTATGCTCCTAAATCAATCGTCAGTAATTATCTACTCCTAATTATGACCACGGTAGGTACATCGTGGTCAAACAGCCTAATAGACCTATTTACAAAAATGAAAACGAGGCATTAATTGCTCGAATTAGAAACTTATTGCAATGCAATAACTTCCTTTGTGCATTGACTGTATTTGTGAACAAGTCAATCATTTGTGGTTTTAATTTAAACCTGTGATGTGGTTTTCTATCGGACGGTACTTTAAGTGATTGCAATAAAAGCAAATAATCACTGTGGATAAGACTTTAGAGTACACAATATTGGTGATATATATGGTCAGAGGTAGAGTAAGGAATTAGTATTTGTCAGAGCTAGTTTAAGGATAGAGATATCTGGAATGACAAATATAAATATTGTGATATTCTACAGTAAGGCTCTGATTTAATAAACCTCCGAACGATCCAACGATCTGTACGAGATCCGAGTTAGTGAAAACGATCAATTCAACAAAGTCTGAGTCAAACTGTCGTATACAATGGTTCTGTGTAAGGTAGCCAATAATGAATTGTTTCTAGAAGAATAAAGAATAGAAAGACAACGAGAACACAATACCTTTTGTAGCAAGTTACACTCTTCTCTTATCCTTTTCAACAATACAATATAATAAAATAGTACAATAAGAGTCAATTGTCTAACAATAGTATCTCTTCTGACATAGAAAACTTCGAACCTCTGGATTCAACGACAGTCTCTATTGCATCTCTCGAATTCTTTTCTACCAACATTTTCCGCTATTTATACTGTTTCATATGTACCACGTGACAGTCATTAAATGATCTTAAGAACATCCAAAAATGCTCATCAGAACATACAAATATTTGCAGAACTTGTAACGTAATGAATCTTGTTTCCAAAGATTCCTTTGTTTTAACAGGGGAAATGTTCTTGGTCTGTTATGTTATGCAACGTGTTATGTAATGTGTGTGATGTCATTTGTCCTAGAACCTTTGTTAATGTAATACTCATCACATAATGATATTCGGTTGCCGTAAGTTTTGCTTTGTTTATGTCTTCCTAAGATGGTAGTTGGAGTTACGTTTTGTTTAAACGTTTTGTTGTGGTTCTCGAAAATTTCAGCTTAAACAAAAGACCTGAAATTTTGAGTAGCAAAACGAATGACTCGTAATTTCGAATATGTTTCAAGAGCCTGGGTCTAGTACCAACACTAGGAACAACAGAATTTGTTGAGTTTGTTAGAAGAACTACGATCATTACTCTAAATCTACTCAATAAATCTCCAAGATTAATTTCTAGGGAAAGCCTGAAGCTAATGCTCCAAAATACGTCCTCCACATTGATTATTTCCTCTTATTTCGACCATTGTGAAATGTTTATTCTTCTATAAGATTGTACTGAAACGTTTTTTTTTTCTATAGGATTGTACTGAAACGTTTGTTCTTCTATAGGATTTGTACTGAAGCGTTTGTTCTTCTATAGGATTTGTACTGAAGCGTTTGTTCTTCTATAGGATTGTACTGAAACGTTTGTTCTTCCATAGGATTTTACTGAAGCGTTTGTTCTTCCATAGGATTTTACTGAAGCGTTTGTTCTTCTATAGGGTTTGTACTGAAACGTTTCTTCTTCTATAGGATTTGTACTGAAACATTTGTTCTTCTATAGGATTGTACTGAAACATTTGTTCTTCTATGGGATTGTACTGAAACGTTTGTTCTTCTATAGGATTGTACTGAAACGTTTGTTCTTCCATAGGATTGTACTGAAACGTTTGTTCTTCTATGGGATTGTACTGAAACGTTTGTTCTTCTATAGGATTTGTACTGAAACGATAGTTCTTCTGTAGGATTGCACTGAAAAGTTTGCTTTTCTATAGGATTGTACTGAAACGTTTCTTCTTCTGAAGGATTGTACTGAAACATTTGTTCTTCTATTAGATTGTACTGAAACATTTTTTCTACTATAGGATTTGTACTGAAACGTTTCTTCTTCTGAAGGATTGTGCTGAAATGTTTCTTCTTCTGAAGGATTGTGCTGAAATGTTTGTTCTTCTATAGGATTGTACTGAAACGTTTGTTCTTCTATAGGATTGTACTGAAATGTTTATTTTTTTTATAGGATTGTACTGAAACGTTTGCAAGTGAGGAAGAACTTGGTTTCCATATGAGCGCTCATGGAATACAAGCCATTGCAGCCACAACAATAAATTTAGACAATGTATCGCCAACTATGACTAATTCTCGTAATGTTGTTATAATCAATTCTTCTGATGTAAACACAGCTTTAAAGAACGAACTTTTAAAAGAAAATACTATTGTGATTACAGACGATATTTTAAGTAATGATAAAAGAAATGAAAATGTGTGATCAAAAAAGTAATCAAAGGGCGTATTATTATAACCTATTCTTTATTTATTTTTTTTTACCCTCATTCCTTGGCGTTCATGTTCCAGCTTTCTATTCCATGGCTTTATTCACGCTCCATGAGTATCGGCACTACATTACACACCCTTCTCCAAGTTTTACCCTTACTCAAAACCATGAAGAAGAGTGTTATATTAACGAGCTTGTAATTGATTGATCCTTCACTAGAAGAAGCCAGTCACTTGCAAGTTCATTGACTCCGTACACACTTTCTCTGTAATTTTCCTTCTTTTTTGTAAATTCAATGGATGTACCTCAACAGGTTTGGATGAAAGTTGTTGCCGCTTGACAATGGTCTCGTTGTATAGTACTTTTTTTACAATATTACAATAATATGATTTATATTGTGTTTTCGTTGCGTCATTTTGTAATTTCCATTTTTGCGAGGTGAAAATGGGAAGTGTTATTTCTTTCAAACACGTTTAGTAACCTTACAGCTTTGTGTTTTAATGAATCTGGCAATACAAAATTTAGCTGGTATTTAACTTGTCAAATTTGCAATAAACTCGCTAAAATTCTTCGAAACTAAAATTAGTAGCTGCCCACCCAAAGTTCTCTTAAAAGTAGCCCAATGAAACCCTCTTTGCGCAATCTGCTTCATAAGCTTATCGTGTGAACAGAATGTAAGATTCAAGGTGAACTCAGACCTATTCACAAAGTAACGAAAATGAGGCGTTTCTTGCTCAAAGGAGAACTTGTTGAAGGAACACCCCAAAATGATATTTAAACAGAAGAAATTACATTGGATGAAGCTAATCTTACGCCATCAGATATACCTACAAATAATCTAAAAAGAAGCGTTATCCTGAAAGAGTCCTACCCTTTTCATATTTCTAAACTTATTCACGAAAGATATTGTACTGTGCCCTGGAAAAGTTCTTGCGTATCAATTGAGATAACTAATAACAAATTACATAGCTTAAGTGCTGTTAATTCCCGCAACATTATTCTTCGCGCGTCTTTAATTTCGCGCATATTAAATTCGTGTAGAGAAAATAGAATTATATGCGCATTCTTAAATTCGCGCGCACGTCAATTTATCTTCATAAAAAGATATGCCCTCCATTTTAGATATCATATTTATTATTAGAGCTGATGGTATAGAATACAAGTATGTAGAAGGGACCACCTCAAAATTTTGCTCTAAGACAAATGGTAGGGCAAAATCAACTAAAATTGACAAAATTCTACAAAAATGAATCTGAACAGAAGTGTGTAAGGTCAACAAACTTGCAATGGATTGGTTTCTTTAAAGTAGATAGATACCTGTGAGTAAAGATTTCCACTTAAAATAATCTACGCGTAACGTATCGTACACATAGAAACAATATGATTGGTCCGTTGGTTAATTATTCTTTTGTACGTTCTTCATTACGTTACGTGTACGTAAAAAAAGTTGAATTTAGTTTAACGTAGCGTACCGAATAGTTATGTAAGCCAATCAGATTTAAGTAATTGCATACCTTACGTTACGCTTATTGACATCCAACTTAAGTTTTTCCCGTATAGGTTTTTAGTGTACTGTGTACATGCATCCAGAAGTCATTTTCTTTAGCACTAACCAAGGAAGTTTAAACTTCCTTGCACTAACTAATTCTTTCGTCAACTCAAGAATTTCGGAATCAGCTTCAATTATATCCTGTTCCAATCCCCGAATGTTAGCTTGTGTTTGTCGAATCTTTTCAATGACAGCATTATTTCTCACGACTTCCGGCTATTTTTGCACGCACTTCATCTTTACATTGTTTCAATCTATTTTCTAAGTTATATTAATCCATTCCATTCCTGTAGTATATTCGTTCTTTCTTGAATAAGTTTTTCTGCTACAACATTCGATTTTAAAAGAAAACATTTTCGAAAATATCTAAAAGCTCAATTGAGTGAATGAAATATTTGAATAAATATGCACGCTATTGTATTTGACGTCATATTTCAGGAAATGACTTGATGTCACGCGATAAATATATTGTTAACAAAACTGAGGGTGTATTTGTTTCGGTCGTCCATCTCGTCTAAGTCATCCATATCGTCCGAAATTCCTATTTGTTTCAACACTTTGGATGACTTGGACGATCATCCGTTGTCATCCATGTCGTC
>JAULBZ010000200.1:0-20030 GCA_032360805.1 Neoturris breviconis
TTTTTTTTACCATGCCCCCCCCCCCCCCCCCCCCGGCTAATAATCCCCCGCCCCGTTTACTTGATACCGCTAAGTAATTAATATATCGCTCCATTGAATTGGCCTCATAAATAAGCCTGCACATTGCAATTTAGATCTCTTATTCCCTTGGTGCATTTCTACTTATTTATCTTTATTATTTTTAGTTATGCTAAAAGAAGGGAAAATGATTGCTGATGAGAAATTTCAAACTTTAGTCGAAAAAGAAGAGAGCAAAAAAGACAGCTATGAAATGAAAATTATGAATATACCAAAGTCTTATGTCGAAGAAAAAAACCCATTAGAGTTACAATGTTCAAATAATCAGGTGTTTTTAGATTTGGCAACTTCATTTGAATGGTATGAGATAGTATTTACATCAAAAATAAAATTGAAAGAACAAACAGATAAAGTTTTTATTACACTTACAGAATCATTTTATAAGCGAATATTTGGTTGTCGTATAATTTACTTGGGTGAAGAATACTACAGGAGAGAAATAGTGCTGATTGAGAAATCGAAAAAGCTTATAGTTCCATTTGTTACAGCAGAAGCAGGAATTGAATATCGAGGTGGAAGACTTGTTCATTCTAATCCAGCTGTTCAATATAAGGAAGGAGGAAATACAATATTTTTCTCACTTCATTTAGCAAATATAGGTGAGTTACTTTTTTGTGACACTGCGTTTGGTCAAATAGAAAAATGACAGTGCAAAGTAGAAGGGCGTTAACTATATCAACGAGTTAACGATCTTAAGGCCTCGAAAAATGGTGCTAATAATGTTAGGACTTTGAGCCAATATTGTTGGCACCGTATGGCTCTTGCCAACATGTTGTTATATTTACTAAATCGATACTGTTTTATTCGAATTAATGCATTTTCGAATGTATGTGGATTTTAAGTTGACGATGGCAGACGAAAATCTTGATGATTTTCTTCATGAATCAGTTCTTGAATCGCCAAAGAAAAAATCCAAACCCGCCCGCTATAACTAATAAAAGTGTTCTTTTATAGTTGTAATAATGCGATCTGTAGGTGGTGGCATTACAATATTATGTTTTTCATTAATCACACCAACTGCGAAAACTGTCGTCATTGATCTTGGAATGAACCTGCAATTGCTAACCACACTTTAGTTGTTGAAGGCCCAAGTAAATACGTTGCTCCCATTATAAATTACTTCACTAACCTCCTGAACGATATAAGATGTTTGTACGTTTGATACTCGAAATTGGTAACTGAGAGATATGTGAATGTTTCTCCAGTAACTAAAAATCGGATCAGTCTGGATTACTTTGCAATCACCCATGATCTGGTGTGATGTAATATCTTGCTGAATATGGTTGAAAATTTCGAGAAATGTTTCGAAACTCACTATGAGCATTTCTTGAAATACTTCTTGTGCCTTCAATTCTAAGCTATTTTACAATGTTTGTGAAGTATCCATTTTCTTTTCTTCTCCGTCTCTAATCTCTAGTTTTTCCTTCTTTACTTCTACTACTATCATCCAAAACTTCTAGTATCGAAAATGAAGCTCACATATCAAAGCTGTCGCTTTGGTGATCGCATATTTCATCCAACATATTGCAACATAATCCACCAAGATCCAACACATCGGCTTAACGGCCATATTGCCTGCGACATGTTGGGTGATGTTGGATCCAACACATTGGCATTTTTTTCCTAGGCCTTTACAATTTATTTGTTTCATGGATACGAAGAAGACTATAGGCCTATTCACAAATACATGAAAAAGAAGTGTGGGTTGTTCAAAGTAGAAATTTGTTACAATGCAACAACTCCCTTTTTCTGCAGTCCCTGCACAAAAAAGAAGTGATTACATTGCAACGAGTTTCTACTTTAAATAGCCAACATCTAGTTTTCATGTATTTGTGAATATGTCCCTCTATTGCAAGATCGTTGGCACAGTACTATGTAAATTTTATTTTTGAGACTCTTCTACGCGTTGGTATGAATTAAGATATTTTACAAAGACGCACATCTAATATTTTATGACGTCATTTCTATTTTTCTGACGTATAAGGAGAGGATGGAGGTCAAACTTTGAGTTGACTGAATTAGATAACAACCAATGAGAGCAATATTCAACATAAAAATTATTTCCTGCTTTATAATTTTAGTCCATCCATTCTTCCATCTCTATTCTGACAAAGGATGCATATTAGAAACAGCATTTCATAGTCCATTCCGTGGTTATCAATACTATGGCAAATATGATTCATTACTACCATGTTTTGATGCGGCCAGTTCTAAGGGAGCCAGAACATTTTATTTTGATGGAGTTGAATGCTACGGAGGTGATGGTTTGAATGCGTGGACGATTCCATTATCAGATAGTAGTGTACGCTATTGGATACATTGGGATAAATGTGGCGTAATCCATACATCAGATGAAAAAGGGTTTGGTAAAGTATGTCATCGTTCATGCGAACATTCGAGAAACTATTGGAATGGCTTAAAGTTTCGAAGTTTTTACAAAATGGGATATATTCCTGGTTACAAGAAGCTGGAACTAATTATCACTGTAAATAAAAAGGTAGTATATAAGAGACACGTCAACATGAAGATGGAAAGACGGTATATCCATGACAACATCGAGTATATATCCGATATTTTTTCGACCGGAGAACCAACAAGCCCAAGATTAGATCCGCTTGTCGGAATGTTTGGAATTGGGACTTATTATGGAGCTGAAGATGTAGACCAAAATAGCTATACTTATAATTTAAGGGCACCATGCATGTCATATATTTCTGCTGAAGCATCTGAAAAACATGGAAACGCACATTTATTAACTTTCGTTTATGCCTTTCGTTACGCAAGCACCTATTCATACCCACAAATCGAATTAACTGGAAACTATGAACGAATAGATAATACAAAAGGTTCATTTACACAATCATTAGAGCTTCGTAGCACGGCAAAACCTATGATTAATATCAAGGAGACCGTTGGTATCTGTGAAAGGGAATATACAGAAATAACACCAATCGTAAAAATTAATTACATTCTATTTAACAATCAAAAATCAATTAGCTATTCATGGACGAAAGTGACTAAAGAAACACAATTTAAAAAGGAAACATTGGAAGATGTACCAGTATCGTTTGATAGTGTTACAATGATTCGTCAGAAAAAAGAAAAGTTAATATTATTAGAAGCAATGCCTTTTCATAGTGGACTATATGAATTTACAGTCAACTCACCATTTGGTGCTTCAAAAACAAGAACAAATATTCGTGTCTACCAAGGTAAGAACTAGTGACTAGATTTAAGGTTGATTTCCACTAGACGATAAATTCGCTGCGAAAGCCAAAAAAGAGATTCCGTTGGTAGAAATATACGTCACACATGTCGTGAAGACGATTTCTACCAATTGAACGTCTTCTTTTAGCTTTCGCAGTGATGTTTGCTTGCTATAAATGGCATTACACAGTTCACAAACGGGACAATTTTTGATAGTCTTTCGATATATGTTCTTTGTTTAAATACCACCTGCTTAATAGAAAGCATGTCCATGAAAATAAAAACATTATAATGACACGTAACAAAACGCCTTACTATGTGCATTAAAATTTGTTATAATTCATGCAATGAATGCAAACCCATGTAAAAAACTATAAGACAAATATATGCTATTCATAAATAGTGTAGTTTACAAACAAGTATCAAAAAGATTTATTGGCATTTAGTATCCGCGGATCCTTGTGGAAATGATTTGTTTTTTTCGATGATTCTTGGAATAAAAATATGAGACCGATTTGAAATTCTTACCTAAAGACGCAATTTAGGCGTATTTAGGGTTTTTGCATGCGTATGAACATTTCATTCCACGTTTCCTGCTATTCATTTCTTCGGACTCTCTTTTAGTATAGCAGAAAGGTTTTTAGAGCAAAATTTTAGTTTGGTTATTTTTCTGGGTTTCAACAATTTTAAACTACCAAAACTCACAACTCAAACATTACCCTATCTCTTTACAAACACAATATCTTTCAGACTATCCCAAAATTACATGGGTGACACAATCTCCACATGAGGTTGTAGAAGGAAAAAGTGATATCTTATCTATCCACACAAATACAAATGATCAGATCAAGGATATCAAATGGTTTAAAGATGATCAACACATCGTTGCATCAAATAATTATGTGTTTATTGGTAAGTTGTTATAATTTGATAAATTGAAATTTTTGACATGGTATGCTAAGTTGATTTCCATTAGGCTGGAAATTTTGTAGGAAAACCAAGAAGACATTCCATTGGAAGAACTCGATGTCACACGATGTGTCACGTCAATTTCTACCAATGTCTTCTTTGTATTTGCGCAAAATTTTCCGCTTAGAATAGGCACCCTTGATTCTATCTGTCAATTGGGCTCTGGTTCTAGACAACATTGTAGAAATCGAGTAGTTTGTGGTTGAAAATACCGGTTTTCCAGACTTCAGATGGAATATTATCTACTTCACAGGCTTTCCCAATGACAGTTATTTAGCGTTGTGGTGAGTTTATTCATGTTGAAATTATCAATTTCAATGTTGCGTACCCAAGAAGATTTTAGAAATGTTCCTATTCCAAAGACGCAATCGTTCAGTCTCGCTTGTCGTTTTCAGCTGGGCCCAGTTTCTTCCACTGATTTCATTAATTGTGGTCACATCTTGCTTGCTATCATTGGCGGTCTTGATCTTATCTATTTGACTTCGTAGGGGTAGGTTGTTTGTTTGGCTTGATATGCAGTACTGAGGGTGGCTTGAGCTATTGATTAATCTTTGCAGCTTGCTTCTGCTCGAGAAGCTTGATTGCAACGGTTTTATTTTTCCAGGGTACATGTTTTTAACTTTGGATTTGTAGAGAATACCTTCTTTTGCAACCTCGCTGCAAACCCGTTTAAAGTTCTTATACTTGTGTTTGTTTGTTTTCAACGTCGTTTTAACGTTTTTCCAACGTTTTGTACCTATCTTTTATAACTCTTTTCTGATTCACCATTTTGTAGCTAGAATATTTTTGTTTGGGTCATTCTTCGTCTCGCCCACTCAGGGGTTAAAATACAAATAGAAAGTTCTATATGATAAATATATATTTTACTGTATCTCGGTAACATGAATGACACGTGGAGTACAATTTGTTGCATAGATTATATATAACGTTGTTCTGATGTCGTGTGCCGACAGGGGTAAGAAAATTGGATCATTTATTTGTTTTAATTTTAGATTACAATGGTCAACCACATGAACGAAAGAGAATTCTACTAAAAAATCTGCATAGGAAATTATCAGGAATATATAAAGTGCTGCTGGTGGGTGCATATTGTTCCTTTGAGAGAACGATTGAAGTCGACGTTGCAGAGAAACCATCACTTACTGTGACACCACATTCTGGTAGAAATGATATTATACTTTCAAATCGTGGTGAAACATTAACATTCATAGCTCAAGTTCGTGGCGGATATCCTGCGGTTAAGGTATGTCAGTGTGGTGTTTTGAAAATAGACAGTCAGGAAAGAAGGACTTTGGAAGGGCGGGAAAGAAATAATGCGTTTATATAATTACTACTGATGAAAGAGATTTATCATACAAGTAAGGTGTGTACGACTGCCGAATATAATTACTATGATCAGGGATAAAGTCCGAATACTGTATAGAATACACCCCATCAAGTCACATTCTGCAGTATCAAATAAGCGGGGATAGGAAAAAGCGGGAGTGGAAATTCTTCTAAATATATTAAACAGGAAGTGAAAAGTGTCTATAGTTACTAAATAAACATGATAACAATGGTATTTTACTATCGCTATCTCCAGGGTTTGTGTAGCAGACAATTGGTTAAAGACTTGTCGAATAGTTAATTTATTTTAACTTACTTTTAACTATTTTTAACGTCTATTTTAGCTTTTTGTCGAGTTGACTGTTTCATGTTATTGTTAATTTGCTAAAAGTTAATAAGTAAGGTGGTTTGTAACATTAAAAAATCATTCTTTAGTTGTGTTTCATTAGAACTATTATAAGGTTATTGAAGAAATTCAGTGTGTATTTTTTTACAGGCTTCTGATATGGTGTGGACAAAGAACGGAGCACGTATTGTCGAGCAGATTACAGGAAGAATAACTATTATGGCATCGCAATCAAAAGACAATTGGAAATCAACTCTATCTATAAAAGAAATAAACAATAATGATCAAGCTGAATATATGTTTACAGTAAAATGCGGAAGTTATATTATCAGGGCGAAAAGAATCGTTTATCTTACCGTCAATAAGAAGGATTACCTAAAAAATAAAGAAGGAAAAAAAGTAACCACAAAGAAGATTAGTCCTTCATCTTCTATCAAATTATGCATCAATCAAAATATGTTGTTTTTCTTATTATTAATGGCTATTATTAATGTTACCTAGGTACAATGAGAGAATTACCAAGAAAGAAGCTCGCCTGTCAATACTGTCTCGATAGATTAAACTGAACTAGATAGAATAATTAAGTTAATGTTGATTACCACGAGGCAAAATATTCGCTGCGAATGCCCAATGAAGACATTCCATTGGTAGAGATTAAAATCACCCATGTGTGACGTCAATTTCAACCAATGAAATGTCTGTTTTTTGGCTTTGGCAGCGAATTTTTTTGCCGAGTGTAAATCAGCCATTAGAAAGTGAATAGGTGGTTAATGTATTTATAAATTATTTTAGAAAGGAGATGTATGTTTTCTGTAATCAAATCAAGTGTCCCTGCAGTCACTGCACAAAATGGAATTTTTTGCATTGCAACAAGTTTGCACTTTGGATAGCCAAGGCCTCGTTTTCATGTATTTGTGGATAGGCCTATAGGAGCGCGAATAGGGTTGTTGGAACGTATCGGATAAATTCTAATTTTGTACGCCTTGTTATACGAAAAATGAGTACGCATTGAAGCTGGAATATTCTCTAACTATTGGTACGGAGGAACAATTTGCTACATTTTTTTGATTCTGAATTAGTACGCTTTTTGTATCAAAGGCAAACAATAAACTACTAATTACAGTACAACCCCGATTCCAAAAAAACAGATTTTAGATTTAGAGTTTTAAATTAGAGTCTACGAAAAACCAATAAATATACGTATGTCTGCTGTATCCCTTTAAGTGCTTACACTATATTAAAATAGTTCAGGGTTTTTGTGGAAGAAAATAACTTGTAGAGAAACTGAAATAACAAATTGTTACAACTAAGGTATTTTTGATTAACCCTATTCTACTGGAGGTGGGGGCACATTGTGCTGGAAGGTTTCAACCCTACAGCATGGTTCTATCAAAAGTTATAGGGGGCGGGGGGTTAGGTAATAGTTTTTTAATGGAAATCTATGGGATCCAAAAAACAATTCAAAAATTGTGGATTTACAAAAACACCCTGTCCGAAAAATTGAGGTATATGATCACTTTCTAACTTTTTCGAATTTTTTGTTAAAACTTGTACAATAGTACGTCATTTTTGCCAAAACACTCTTGCCATAGTATTTTCCAGATGAAGCATACATTCTAAAATAATTAACACAGTCTAGTGAAGAGTACAGTTGAAGAAAAGCCAGAAGGAATACTTTTGCTTTTGAATCAAATGATCATTTAGTTATTTTTTACTCTCTACTTTCATCATTAACTATGTGAAAAACAAGGCAGGGAATTACTAAACGTATCCACATAGCTACATAATGTATATACAATAGACTCCTGATCTGACGAACCCTGGAAGGGGGTAAAAGTTATTCGAGAGTTCATTAAATAATTTATTTATTTTTAATGAGATTTATTTTTTGGAAAATATAAAAACGTTGCTCCAGATCAAGAAAAACGTAATACAGCTGTTCTTTGCGTTATATTTAACTTTTTATTTCAATAATTAACTACACCATTACCTCGGAAGCAAGTCCACCTCGTGAGCATGGGTTCACTTAAAATGCAGTTTTGCTTGTTAAAATATCAAAACCCCAGAATATTCGGAAATAATTTCCATTGTCTCTTCGTCTTCCCAGGGCCAGCGACACTGAAGGGAGCAATAACACCCCCCTCCCCCCTCTACACACACACTTTTTTGCAGAATAAAAATTTTGAAGAATGATTATTGATGCTAATACATATAACCTGCGCTTCCACCTCTGTGTACGTGAATCCACAGGAGATCCCAAAGTCGTCCAAAGAGAAGTACGTAGGGTAACCGAGATTGGACTGGACGCCAATTTATGTTGTTTTTTTTATCCTCTTTTATAATATATATCTTCTTAAATACAAATGGTCATCCAAGTAATTACACACGTCTAATCGCATCAATTCCCAACCTCGTTCCCAGGGCTTCTTGCCTTTCATTGTTTAAAAAGGCAAGAAGCCCTGGGAACGAGGTTGATCAATTCCTAAAATCAACTACGCAGAAACTACTGAGCGTTGTGCATAATACTATTCACAATCTCTTTATTCAAATCCACTGATATATATCTTCCGCGTAACGTCATTTGTTGGATATATAGCTAGGTTTAGCCTGTCGGCCGCATACAATGTCCAGGCTAGTGTTGAGCGTGATTATGTTAGCCTACAAGCCATATTATAAATGTCCAGGCTAATATCTAGAAGGGTTACATACAGCATTTTTAGACTACAGAGTATCAAATTCTTCCAGTTCTTCTTTCCTTCACAGCCGGCAAAAACCTGTTCAAAGAACGTTGTTCTAACGTTATTTTGCTGACTTTGAAAAGGTTTTTGCCGGCTGGGTTAGGACTAGAAAATTTCGTTCGTTTATATTGAAAGTTTCGCTATGTAAAATAACTAACTATACAATGACGTCATATAGTTTATTTTGTGTGATTCATGAGTTTGGTATGATGACCGATGAACAGTTTTGCTTCATTCAGTTCATATAATATGTTCAACCACATAACAACACAAATACTCAATGTGGAGGAGTGATATTTTAGCATTGCTTCCCGCGAAAGACTATCGAGTACGGAACAGAAAGAAAACTTGCAGAAAGACTTCATTTAAGAACTATTCTAGTGGGCAAAAACTTGTTTAAGGTCAGCAGTAAAGACACTAGAACAACGTTGAACGAACGATTCCAATCCGGTATAATAGAAACATAGTCTTAAAATATAAGAAAACTTAATTGAACTCCAAAAGGTTATTCACATATATGGTTAAGTTATATCCAACTATTCTGGGTTTTTGATATTTTAACAGGCAAAAAATGCACTTTGAGTGAATCAATGTAATAATTGAGGTAAACTATTCAAAATGATGTTATGGCAGATGACATTGCAAAGAGCTACAGTTTTGTGTTGTACTCTAACTGACAAATGGAAGTTGTCACAAATGGAAAACTCTAAAATAAAAGAAATAAAGGGTTATAGGCCCCATGTTTAAGACGAAGGAAAAGTATGTACTATATTTAAAGACTTCAAATAAAAAATATACTTTTGTATTTTCTTCTTTATCAAATTTCAGCACCCTGTGTGAGCTCATAGGCTTATTAACGAAAGCAACTCCATGGGCTTGCTCACGAGGTGGATTTGCTTCAGGGGTAATGGTGCAGTAAATCATTAAAATAGTTAGAGGTAAGGTTTTAGAGAGTTTCGAGTTGGGAGTTGGGAAGATGCAAAATTGCCGAGAGCCGATTTTTTTTCGGTGTTCAATAAGAGACATTTTCTGAACCCTATCTTAACTCAGCAACTAGGCATTTGTGGGGTGTGGCCCCAGTTATTTGCGAAACTGATGTTATTATATCATTAGACATATAAACAACATTTCCTTGGGTGAAGAACTTGTTGGACTAGTAACGAAAATATTTCATCCTAAAAATTCTAAATTTCATTCTAAAAATTTCTGGGTATAAGATATTTAACTAAATAATGCCTGGATGTTGTTTTAGCAATCTGCCTTCACAAAACAGAAGGTAAACTATGTATAAGTGCTTATTTCCACCACTGCTTATATTTCAGTAACAATGGTGCTTTTTGGTAAATATATGAAGTTTGTTTGTATTTAAGTACATGTAAAGTAACTTCGACACTGTTTCATATACTTTAACAAGCTCGTCCCCAGCCCCTTTTGTCTTTTTTTTATTTTTCTTGGACCTTATATAAGGTCCGAGAAAAATAAAAAAAGTCAAAAGGTGCTGGGGATGAGCTTGATACTTTAATATATTTTAGTAATAATAATTGGTGCTTTTTGCTAATTACCGTAAATCCTCTAATAAACGCCCGGGGCGTTTAGTTAAGTTTTTCTTTAATAGGGCGGTTTATTGGAAGGAGGGTTTTATTTCCAAATAAATAGTTTGGAGCCTGTAGAAGTATTTTAAAAAAAAAACATATTATGAGAAGATCGCCTATATCAGAAACATCAAAGAATATCAAAACATTTACACTACCGTGTTTCCTCGATTAAGCGCCCCGGGGCACTTATTCATTTAGACAGTTTTAGGAGGGGCGCTTATTCGAGGGGGTGCTTATTTAGTATAATTCTAATTAGGGGGCGCTTATTCAAGGGGGTGGGGGTACATAATCGAGGAAATATATATTATTATCGAGAAAGAAGATTTAAAATGAATTTAAATAAAGTAGACATTTATTTAATTTTAGATTTATTTTTTATTTATTTTTTATTTTATTTTGGGGGAAGGGGTTTTAAAAGAGGGGTGCGTTTATATAAAAAAAAAAATGAAAAAAGGTGGCGTTTATTAGAAGATTTGCGGTATTTGAAGTTTGTTTATATTCAAATGCTGTACACGTAAGCATGGAGGTATAAAATTATTTTACCAATTCAGACTTCAGGAGGTCGATGTTAAGATCTCCAAGGAGAAAGATATGCTTATTTTCAGAAGAAGCTTCCTCAATAAGAGGTGTTAAAAAAAGGTTATTGAACTCATCAATAGACATCGATGAATGTATATAGATGCATCCTACAATCATATTTTTATCCTTGCCCTGAATAATTTCAATTAATTTAGATTCGAGTTCTCTGCTTTTATATACAAGAGTATCAAGATCAGGGCGTTCAATAAATGACAAAAGCACACCACTTTTTTCACCTCCATTAGGTGTGCGTGTGAAAGAGTAACCAGATGGATCGTAATTAATAGAAGGAGTATTAGTTTGGGATTTAGTCTCAGTGATAACAATAATACTAAAATCATGCCCTTCGCAAAAATGAAGATTTTTTTTTAAAATGTTCTTTTCCCTAGTTCTTTTTCTGGGGATTCTTCATTATTATGTTGGAAGTGTAGAGATTTCCTGTTAACCTGACTTCTTTAAGGCCCTCAGGCTTGAGAAACATTATAAGAAGATAGGTCAGTAGGCAGCCATTCAGGTACTATCTTGAGTCGTAGAGTTAGCATCCGCTAATTCGAACCCTCAAGTTATTCATTCTCTAACTTTACCGTTACTCAATAATATAAAGTTTTAGTCTGGATATTTTTTCCCGGAATATTCCATGTAAATTGTTTGTTTACGGAAATACAATTATTATCCAATTTCTGCGCCACAGGCGAGGGAAGTGTTTCAAACGTAAATCCTGTTTATCTCCATCTGTATCTGGTTCCGAATTTTTTAATTACTAATAATTGTCCAGCCTAAATTTCTGAAATTGTATAGAGATTTTCCGAGGACCGTATTAACTTCAAACTTGGCCACATGATCGCTTGTAACACTATGATAAATTTGAAGCCATTATGGCAGGCATAATGGCAGTCTTTGGATGATGTCACATTGACGTCGTGTTAAATTTCTGACAATAATAATTCCTGTTGCTGGATCAACTTCATAACTTAATCACTGAACATCTTGTAACACACTTAGAAGTATGAAAGTCATAATAGCAGTCATATGATGACGTCATAGATACATCTTAATGGTTTTCTGAAAATCGTACTTCCAGTTCTCGCTCGTCATGTCATTTGACACCCTGAGAAATATAAAGACATAAAGACAGCCAAATGGTGATGTCATATGACGTCATAATCGTAACGCCCGTTGTCGCTTTTTTTTATAGTTGGTTACTTAACAGCTTTTGATTGGCAATGTGAGACATGTAAAGACATAATGGCAGCCATACGATGACGTCGTGGTGATCTTCTGGTAATCGTACTTCCAGTAGCTAGTAGATTTACATTCATATGGTCACACTTACGAATTATGATGAGATTTTAAAATAACGATGAATAAAAATTATACGAAAAACAAATACTTCTTACAATTTCTTAAAAGTGAAGAGAAACGTCACTAATGAGCTGTGTTGCCTCCATCCACATCATTTTATGTATCGACGATAAAATTGATTGTATCCGCCGTCACTAGCTGTTGTCAAAGTTTCTTTCCTGAGAAGAGGCTTGTTAAAAACATCCATTTTCAAGACAGGGTTTATCTAGGGAAGGCACTTATTCGAGGAAGGCACTTACAGCAAATTTATATCTAAAGGAGGAGGGGTGGCTTATTTGAGGGAAAGAAAAATACCGTATTTGCTGTTCTCATACTCTCTGTTTATAAAAAGCCCGAACGTATTCGCTAAGCGCCTCCAAAGGTAATGTTTCGACGAAACATTGAGTACAATACTCGTGCTAGTTACACCTTCTTAGTCTGTCCATTTTGTAAGAAGCGGAAATGGTTAAAGCCCCAGGGCTTCTTGTTATTATTAATCAAAAGTTAAAAGACGTCAGTATATTTGACGTCAACTAAAAACGATCTTCCCACAACAGATGTAACAGCACTGAAAGATACCATCTGGCTCGAATTATTAATTTATATGTGCGCGCCCAAATGAGGTTGCCTTGCATATTCCTTCTCCTACTATTCGGTCGTGTTCAGTGTCAATCATATGATAGCTGTACATTGGATAGCAAAACATGGAGTAGAGGGGATATACTGTTTTGTGATAATCTAGGATGGACAACCTTACCTCCAAAAATACCAGAAAACGTGGCATCACTGTAAGTAGCGTATTATCTTGCCATATGTATAAATTACAACTGTTCCTTATGTACTACCTTGTATACTATCATTGGATCGAAACATAACATTTTCTTAAGGTGGATATACATTAAGTGAATAAACAAAATTGTCTGACAGCTAAAATAAGACATTCTATTGGTAGAAACTGATATGATACCACACGCCTTTTGCGTAATATTTGCGCATAGTGTACATTCGCCGTTAGAACTAACTAATGTTTCCAGTTGTTTAGTATTATTTATTTCCATCAACGTTATGTAAGAGCGGATCTGAAGAATCTAAAATTCAATAGACCTCCGCACAAAAAGGAAGTTATTGCATTGCAACAAGCTCTACTTTGAGCAGCCAACGCCTCGTTTTCATGTATTTATAAATAAGTCTATATCAGCCAGTGTTTAAAGTTTATAGTTAATTCTAATACCAAATTTTTATTGATAGTATGTTTCAGCTTATGGCCAATACCGAGTAATCGATTACACAATGAATAAAAAATTTGATATACTTAAGTCGTTCCTGAAAAGTTAAGTTTTCTTCTAGAATCGTGACAAACAACAACATCGAAAGACTTAATCCACTTTTACTAAAATCGAACATAATTTCTTTAAAGTTTATGGGAAATCAGCTGAAACACATACCTTCCAATCTATTCGAAAGTTTACCAAGCATGGAATTTATTGATTTGAGTAACAACTTGTTTACAGAAATACCCAAAGGTTTGTTCTTGCAAAACAAGAAACTGACTGTTATTGACTTATCACGAAATATGCTATCGTCGATCTCCGAAAAAGTCTTTACAAACAACAACAAAGTCCATTTTATGTAAGTTCATTCATAGCATGAAAGTATACGCTCGTATTTACTGCAATAATAGGCTAATAAGAGAAAGATAATTTAAAGACAGCTGTTATGAGATACAAATAAATAAAGCCACTTATAAGTATAGCATCTTACTCACGTCTGTCTTGTTAAAACAAACCAGATATGTGGGAATCCTCTCACATCTCTGAACAAACGCATCACTTATATTTTGTCTGTACATGAAGGGTTTTAAAGAAGCATATCTAAGAAGAATATCTAAATTCCCGTATATGGACTGTTTATTGCCATATATGGTAATACACACTTCATAGATGGGAATATACGGGACCGTGGTATTGCTAGCCTGAGTTCCAGTCCCTAACTACGACAAGTAGACAACTTGTCGTAGTTAGGGACTGGAACTCAGGCTAGGTATTGCACACATGTGTTATCTATGCTTATCTCAAGCAAAGGATGAACTTCTTCGTATATATTTACTTACCTTCGATATTTTTTAGAGATTTGAGCAGGAACAAATTGACTGTTTTAAAAAACTATATGTTCAAGAATCTACAAAATCTATTTAATTTGTGAGTTTATATTTACTAGTTTGGGTGTTATCAATATTGTCACTTCATCAATAATCAGACCGCACTATATATACTTTTATAGATTTTTACTTTTAAATTTGTTTTAATTTAGCATGATGCTTTAATTAAAGGAATGAATAAAGGTACTTTGGTACAATTCTCTGTATGTTAATCACTTTGTTTATAATCAGAACGATTTGGTCTCCATATTTGTAATTTTCTGATTTGAAATTCAAGATTAAAATACAAAATGGCACATAATAGTAGTATCCGCTTTATAATTTTTTGAAACTCAAACCTTAACAACCAATCGAGTAGCTTCTTCCATATACACTCAGCTCACAAATTGCTGTGTGGCAGAGTTATCCGGAACAGGCCGCCAATTGAAAATAAGGTGACATCATTGATTCTTTATATGGTGCTTAGTGGTACGTAGCATCTTAAGGTGGATTTACACTAAGCGAAAATGTTGAAAAGACACGACCTCCTGCAGGGTGTACTCGCTTTTATTGACCTGATTCTGTTTTAGGGATATATCGGACAATCTACTTGCTGATATTGAAAATTATGCTTTCTATGGGTTACCAAACCTCCAAATGCTGTAAGTATAAACGTATCACAGATAGCTTTAATTCGGTTTTCAAGTGAGTGAGTGAGTGAGTGAGTGAGTTTTTTTTATCGTTTGGGAGTAATATACTTCATATGACAGTAAACTCCCGGTTATTCGAACTTCTTATTTATTCGAACTAATTTTAATTTACTTTGGTTTCATGTGACAAATCCTTATAAATAATCCTCACTCTTTCGACAATGGTTATTCCAATGAGCGTTTATTCAAACCAATTTTTGTCTTCCATTGGACTTTAAAGTCATCAGAAACTAATCAATGCTTCCATTTAGGAAACCTCGTTCCCAGGGCTAGGAACGAGGATGCCATTAAGGCCGTTTTCCATTCAGAGTTTTTTGCTGCTAGGGTGGAAAAATCCTCGCGAAAATTTTACTGCTTACTAAAAAATAATTTTCCATTAAATTGTTCAATGGCAAGAATTTACCTTACAAGAGACTAAAGTAAAGCAAAAATAATGGTTTGTGTATAATAAACTTTTGCTTTTTAATACTTTTTCGACGAAGAAAAGAGAAACAAAATTTTGTCAGACCTAAATCAATGTGGATGGACAACTATAACATTGATAACTATTTTTATAAACAACTGTTCTCCTCCTTAAAATTAAAATTTAACATAAGCCGAGAATTTTCAGGAATAACTCTAAGATGAAGAGTTTATTCCATATAACTATTTGTAAAGAGAAAGTTGTTGTAAACAACGAAAAAAAGTATTTTGTTTTCACAAGTATAAAGTTGTCAACTTGAAGTGGTTATTTACAAAATCGCGAGTTCTGATTAACGGAAATTATGAGAGTACGCAAGATCCGCCAAAATGGGTTTACCGCTGGAGCTGAAAAATATTCCACGCAGAATATTTTAGTCCGAGCAGTAAAAACCAGAGGTCAAATTTGTGCTCCATGTTCAAATTAAGGTCTAAATTATAGTGTTTTCAATTATTCGAACTCCTTTGAAGGTTCGAATAACCATGGGATTTCTTTAGTAACATAATTTTCTTATAGCTCTTTAAAAGGAAATCAACTGGAAAAACTTCCATCAACATTTGCTGGACAAATGTCTAACGTTCATACATTGTAAGTAACGTTTCAAACTATTTTACGGTCAAATTGTGTTGTTTTCCATAGATTAATAGTTTTCCATGTGACATATGTTAGAAAATCTTGTGGAGGTTATTTCGTTATCATGCCACCAAGATTTTAAAATCCACGCTACGGTATTCGAGCATTTTAAGCGTAACAAATCAGTTCCTACAAGGGAAAGATTCAATAATTTCATGCATATGCTTGCTTCCATTACTTAATTATCTTCATTTTAACCCTTCATTAGTATGTTGTGGACCCCCTGAATTTTTAAATTTTGCTGTGAAAGTAACATAACAAAAATTATTATTCAGGAGGTTATTTTATTCATACTTTAAAAATCTGCATCATACTTTTGTGACTTTTTGCCCCCTAAATTATTAATACCTTCCCATGAATTAACAAATTACCGGGGGTACCCCACCATCCTAATAAGCAGAATAGTAGAAGTAACGCTCAATAACTAATTCACTTAGAATATAGTTTTTGAGTTGGATTAATAAAAAGAACTGTTATATTAAACGATCATACACGTTGGTTTCAATTATTGGTTCCAAAGAATGTTTTGTTGCTTGTGATTCGAAGATGATGTTACTGATATTTAGTGGTATATTTTCTAAAAGAGTATCAGATGCTAAAACACTTTTAATTGGCTCATCCAAGTTCAAAAAGTGAGGCTTATTAGAGTACGCTATCCGGATTGTGTCGTGCAATATGGCAATATATCTAATATATCTTCATAAGTAATGAAAACTAGGAATTGGTTGCTCAAAGTAGAAACTTGTTGCAATGCAATAATTCCTATTTGTACAGTGACTTAAGGAAGTTATTGCATTGCAACAACTTTTTACTTTTAACCAATTTTTCGTTTTCATTATTTTGTGAATAGGTTTATACGCAATCAGTATACGAAGCAAGAACGTATACAACACTAAAGACTACCAAATAGACCTATTCAGAAATTTATGAAAATGAGGTATTCGCTGCTCAAAGTAGAACTTGATGAAATGCAATAACTTCCTTTCTGTACAAAATGGAAGTAATGCATTGCATCAAGTTCTACTTTGGGCAGCCAACGCCTCGTTTTCATGTATTTGTGAATAGATTTTCGTACTGTGTTTTTCAATATATGGCACTACAGTCCAAATGATACTCGGGACCGTATCTGTATGCTTTCGCGAGGTGATATTCGGTTGTTTTCCATGTTGTTTTACTTAGGGACATTCCGGTGGTAGAAACTGACGTAACACATTATGTGACGCCAAATTCTACCAATGGAATTTCTTTTTTGGCTTTCTTGGCGAATTTTTCGCCTCGTAGAAATCAAACCTTAACCTTATTCAGGCCGGGCTTTTTTAACATTTCCTCCTCTATAACTTTTAAACGACTGATAGTATAATAATAAAACTTGGCAGGCTAATAGTGTATCGTGAAAACAAAATAGTGGCAATTTTGTTTTGCTGACGTCAGCATTTTTCTGATGACGTCATCACAAATTTTGAAGAATAGTTTGGCCGAAATCCGTATATTTTTAGAAATGTATACATTTTTCAATTCTGTTTTCAGTTTTAGAGAGATAGTCTGTTCTTTAACAGTTTCCGAGTTTTAACAACATTGCAAAATACCAAAATTATCATCCGAAAATCCGGGGGAAATCCGATTTTTAAAATTTCGGAAAAATCAGGAAAAACGGGTTAGTCATATGACCAAAATTTTCAGAAACATTTCTTTTGTGATTGTATGTAATTGGACCAAGTTCTTGTTATAAGTATTAACCAAACACAAATTATTGCAAAATAATGTTTTGGCGATTTATATAGGATTTTCTCATGTAAAAATAGGTGGTTTCAGGTTATGACCCATATTTTTTAATCCATTTACGTGATGAAGTGGTTCAGAGGTTATAAATGATAATGTGACAGGGGGCGGAATCCGACCCCCTCCCCCTAAATAGGGTTAAGCCAAGCGCAATGATCCAAAACTTCGTCCAGCATTGGCAAAAATCGATGTTGCATGAAAATGTTGGATCGTTTGCGCTGACTCAACATGGAAATCATGTTGGATCATGTTGGATGAAAATTTAAATTTTGTTTAATCATTTCATCCAAAATCACACGGTTTTCAATGTTGTATCGTTCTTGTCAATTTCGTGTAAAGAAATTTGAATGTGTTGCGCAAACGATCATCCAACATATCCAACACGTTTAACATTTTATCCAAACATGTTGGACAAAATGTTGGATCGTTTGCGTGCAACTTTAGTCGAATAAACTATCATTATCTTGCTCTTCATCATCAGTAGAATCACTTGTATATTTTTTCATTTTATTTAAAGCATTTAGCAATAAATTAGCAGTTGAATCGTTCAAACATTCCTTGTTGTCAATTTCATCACGAACTTCTCTTTTCTTCAATTTTAAACGTGCATTAACAATACTTTGTAAATCGAAACCTGACGAATTTGTAGAACGTTTATTCGTTGATTCAATGTTTTTCTTTTTCATAGATATGTTATGCTTAGGTGGAATAGGAAATGTTGTTAACGCAAGCGGTGGTGGACAAGGTGGTGCCATTGGAGGTGGTGGTGGTGGTGGAGGTGGCAGAGGTGGTGGTGGTAAGTTTACTGGGATTACTTTTACAGTTTCTACTGCACTATCATTAAGTTCATTCTTAACATTCTGAATTTTGCTTTGATTTTCGTTAATACTTTCATATTTACTTGTTATTTTATTTTTATTTACTCGACTTTTTTTTATCATACTTTGTTTATTCTTTGCTACAACATCTATATCAGTCATCATTCTCAGTGAGACATTTGATCCAGGTACAACGACAGATGGTCCACCAGGACGAAAAGGTACAGTCTTTATTTCATTTCTTGTCCTTCGTACTGGTAATGCATATCTTGCAGGCGGACGTGAAATTTCAGCTCCATGCTTCTACGAGAAACAGAATTAAAGGTATAGGCCAAAGAACTCTACTCTGTAGTATCAAATAACCGGGGGAAGATTATTAATTTTTGGAAAATTTTCCAGCCTCCCGTTTAATAACTTTTAGGAAATCAAAAATAACCTAAAACAGTCAACCCTCTAAAAAGCTAAAATACACGTTAAAAATAACGTGAAGTTAGTTACAGCAAATTTACTAATCGGTTATTCCCTAAATAATTGTTTGCTGCACAAATAGATAGCGATAATAAAGTACAATAAAGTTCCAACCCCCTTCCCGCTTAATAAATTTAGCGCTTATTCCTATCCCATTGGTTATTTGATATTGCAGAGTATATATATATATATATGTGTGATAAGTCGACTCTTTAGAGTGAAACCCAAGAGAAGAATTCAACTGTTATAAATTAACGCCACACCTTTCGCTTAGTGGAAAGCAACCTTTAGACAACAACATCTTAATATGGAACTTTATCTGAACATCAACCAATTCAAAACTTTTAATTTATAAACCTCAAAGTAGTAGCAAAAAATATATTAAAAGAGTATTCGAGCACATAACAATAACAACAGTTCACTTTTTTTTTTTGGAATGCTAAAAATCACAACCATCTGTTTTTCAGATAGGAATGTACAAGAAATTTTAGATTTACGTTAAGATTTATTTTGGTATCCATTATCAGAAAGATATGATAAGCAAAACATATCCCATAATGCATTTGACCACCTATTGTGTATCGTATCGTGTCGTATCGTGTTGTATTGTTTACCCAAGTTGAGATAATTTGTAACAACGTATACAATAGTAGACCGTTGGCTGCTCAAGAATTGATACATTGCAATAACTTTGTCACATACCTTTCTATAATCTTTTAATCTTTCCACAGTCTTTCTTCTCTCTGCTTGAAGAAGATCTCTCTTTGACTCTAAACTTGCCTTTTGTTGTTCACGTTTCTGAAACAAAATAGTTTACTCGCTCATTCATTCATTTTTTCCTATGTA
>JAULBZ010000200.1:20130-37114 GCA_032360805.1 Neoturris breviconis
TCTAAACTTGCCTTTTGTTGTTCACGTTTCTGAAACAAAATAGTTTACTCGCTCATTCATTCATTTTTTCCTATGTATTGTGCTTATTTACTTGATGTACCAGGTTCAGTGGTAGAAAATAGATGTTTAGTTAGAAATATGAAATTGGATAAAGAACAACATACCAGATGAATTGCATGATGCTTTTTAAAATTTTCTTCTGCATCTTTTTTAACGCCAACCTTTCCTTTCCATTCAGCCATAAATTTACGCTAGAAAGAATAATGCTGGTAGAAAGGGATTACATAGTATTAATAATCTACTAAGCGACTATCTCAAAATTTCGCTCCAAAGCCAACTTTCTGTTAGGGTTAAATCAACTAAATTGATCAATTTCAACGAAAATGAATCTGTGCAGAAGTGTGTTAGGTCAATAAGCGTGCAATGGATTGGTTTCTTTGATACAAATAAATCAATCCATTGAAGAAACCAGTCCATTGCAAGATCATTGACTCTTTAGATTTTATTTTTGAGACGGTCCTTATGGGAATCTCCTTGAATAAACATTTTTCAAAATATACCATCCACATAGAACTTTCAGTGCATTTTCACTCCACCTAAATGTTATGAATTGTTTGATATATGAACACAGTAAAGCAAATTACTTCTGTTGCTACTTCTATCAAAATAAATCTATATAACTCTGTTGACACTCAAACTAAAAACCCACCTGCTTGTTACGTAACCATGCTCGTTTTCTAAATGCACGATTAAGAAGTTGAACAATTGCCTTTTTCTTAATGTATTCTTCATTAGAAACTTCAGGATCCTTTTCTCTTTTCTCTTCTATCTTAGGAGCATCTTTTATCACTTCGTCTGTTTCCTCAATCAAAGGTACTGTAGATAAAAATTGATTTATAACATCTGAGGTTTCCCAAGTGCGACATCCAATCTGCTCGTTTTCTTGTTCTTGCTTTTCAATCTGCTCACTGTTGTGTTCTTGTTGTTCAACACTATCATGGAATTCTTCCTCCACACCCTCCTCATCTCCAATATCTCTTTTTTCTTCTAAAATGGTAGTATTTTCCAAACTTTCAAGTGCATCGCTGTAATCATCTTCTTCTTCTTCTTCTTCTGGTTCATCAGTTATCTTGTTCGAAGTAGTTTCACAAAACTCTTTCAGTTGCTTACGATAAAGTTTTTCTTCTTCAGATAAAATTTTCATTTGCAGCTCATATATATGCATTTGTGATTTATAAAATTTGTTTTCTAAAGAAATTAAGTCTTCTTGTAAATGTTCACTTTCAGCGAGCTGGCAAACTTCTTCTTTAATATTTTCACGTTTTATGATTAATTTTTTCTTTTTCAATCGCAGTAATTGTATGGACAGTTCACATAATTCTTTTTGTTTACAAATCAATCTATCTTTACCTACAAAATAAATATAGTTTTTTCTGTGGAAACAACCGATAACTATTAACTGCCATGTAGTAAGGCATCTATCAGTCATACCGTCGTATCAGTATCAGATAATATTGAATCCCAAAACTTGCTATATCTTGACACTTGTTGTATAGTAACCAGGTGAGTTCTATCAATTTACTTGTAGTTAACAAGCTGACAAATTAAAACAACCTTAAGTAATCAGTGCTATCTGTATTAACGAACTTCTCAAAATTTTGTTCTGAAATCAACTCAGGTATTTTTAAAACAATAAAAGCTAGGAAGTGCGTTTTTCAAGGATCTGGTACCTCAAAATACCAAACATTTGCCTATGGCACAGAGATACTGACTCAAGCAAATTAGTGATTAAGTACACAGAAAACCTGGATCTGCCCCTACAATGACCTTGCAATGGATTGGTTTCTTCTACTTTGAGAAGCCAACACCTCATTTTCATGTATTTGTGAATAGATCTAGCAATAACATTTACCTGATAAAATTTTGAATTCATCAGCATATTTAACCTCGTCTTCAATCATCAGGTCACAACAAATATTCAAACTTGCGCAACACTTTTCGAAATAATTTATTTGTAAATCGCTCAGACAAGTTTCATGATATTTCAAATCCTTTTGGCATTGTAAACAAGATTTTGATAAATCTAAATTTTCTGTATTATCATTTGTTTCCAAAAGTTTCTTTTGTATTGATGCATATTTCTCTCTTGCAATCTCCCTAAATTTTATACATTAATTTTAAATAAAATATTTGTCCAACTGTCACAAACATGAAAATATTAAATTAGCTCTAAACATTTCTTCGGTACTCATTCATCACATATAGATACCACATATGGACAAGGCAATAAGGGTATAAGGCAACCAGCAACCATGGCACATTGATTGTAAACTAAACCCATAATTCTCTAATGATTATTTTAATCAAGCTATTTAAAAGGATTCCTTGGTTAAATGGTCAACTAATTATCATACTAACTTAATAACACATACGGAATGTTTTGACACTCTTAATGGTTCCTTTCCACTAGATGAAACATTTTTGCAAAAGCCAATAGAAGACATTCCATTGATAGAAATTGACATCACACAAGGAGCTCTGCCTTGTTTGTTGTATCTGATTTAAGAATGTCAACTTAATAAATAAAGACACGTTTACGACGAGTTTACGAGATAAATCAAACCAAAAATATAAGAATCTACTGATGAAAACGTAGATTTGAGAACATTTCTTCGTGTGCCTTTTCTCGTTCTACAAAAACAATGCTCTGTATCTGCAATAGATTAAGAACATACCTATATTCAATAAATGGTTGACGCTCAAAGTTATACAAAACTGCTTCTGCAAGATCCACATTTGGTTGTGCTTCATCTTCTAAGCGATATATACTGAGAGTGTCTAGTAGATTTATCGAGCCTCCTCTAAGACTTCGAACTTCATCTAAACATAAAGTAACATCACAAAACTTCAGGTAAAATATATTTTACAAATTATAAAAAGTTTTGTTAACAAAACAATAGACCTTTTTCACAAATACATGATAGGGACTGCAGGAATAATAAGTTATTGTATAGTAACAAGTTTCTACTTTGAGCAACTCGCGCCTCATTTTCATGTAAAAATACATGAAATGTGAAGAGACATTGAGTACAATAGTAAAGACAATAATGTAATAACTGCAGAGAGATTTTTGAGTGTAGCATCAGGTTAAAAAGCATGAAAGTATACTCAAAAATTCATCATCCACAGTGACTATTTACTCTTATTTGAACCATTGTGTAAAGACTAATCCAAACTATTCTATCCTTAGAAAATATAGAGTAACGTTATTATTTTACAACGCAATTATAATTAAATACTCAGCAGAATTTGACACATTCAATAGCAGGGAAGGATAGTGACATCATTGAAGTAGACATTTGCTGTCCATTGTATAGAAGCAGTACTGCAAGTTATTTCCTTGTATTTTTCTTGATAAAAAGATAAATTTAAATATATTCTTGTTTGTGCAAAAGGATTCAAGAGTTTCACTCAAATAATCTTGATCTATATCACTTATTCGCTGTTTTTTTAACTTGCTGTACAGACAATACATTCAGTAATTTACCTAATAATTCTTTAGCACTGTGCAGATCTTCCAACAATGCAATTCTATTAAGTTCATTCAGGTTTTCCAAATATTCTTCGTCTGATGGTGTTTCAAAATAAATTTGAAGAAAAACATTCTCTCCTATAACGCTCTGAAGTTTTACAAAATAATTCTGAATACTTTCTTCAAAGCCCTCAGGAACTGTTAAAGAAGATAGGTAACTCCATATACCTGTATTAGATAGAAATGAATATTCAAATTAGTTTGCTAAGAGAAGATAATCTTTGAGTTATCGTTCCCAAATTTCTTGATTTATAAATTTCATGAAGACGGTATTTTTATATTTGCAAAAAAAGGAACAAATTAGTGTTATACAAAAGTCAGTGTTCGAAATCAGAGCGAATAATCACTGCAAAGGAGGGATTTTTAAGGATAGCTTCAGGCTTTGTAGCCCGAATCTATGCTCAAATAACCCTTCTCCACAGTGATTTTGAATACTGAGAGTAGATAAATTTATTAAGAAATTTTACAGAAACTTATCTTTAATGATTTTCAGTGAAATAACAATTCTCAGTCAAAAAAAAGAATTTCAAATTATCACACATATTGATAAGAAAAGTTAAAGTATTCAAAAATTCTGAGTGAACAAAATTGAAATTAAAGGTATGATATTGAAAGCAGCCTGCCAAACTGAGTGAAAGTTAAACCCAGCACATAAATATGAATTACATACACACATTATACATCATAGCATTATGTATGCCTATGTTATAATCTAGTATTATACGCTTTGAACGATTTAAAGAAATCATGTATTTTTAAATTAATTTATTAAATCAAGACTTCTATATTAGGCCTGTATATAGGCTACATGTATAATTTAGGTGAATATTGTATATATAGATATATAGAGCAACTTATTTAAAAAATAAGAATTAAAAAAAAGCAATATCAAAAATGAAATTGTGATACCAAATTTTCAAGCAATTTGGACCCTGACAAAAACTTGGCATCGAGAGGATGAAATCGAAAAGATATTGGTAGGAAGTCTTTCTAAAATAATGTATCGCATGTTGGTACAAAATTTCAAAATGGGAACATGTTCTATTGTTAACGGGACACCACAATGTGATAGTAATGGCCCATCCAAACTTTGTTTAGACTGGCTAAAAATGAAGAGTATAGCACCACATATCATACATTTCAAAAAACTTAGCTAATGGTTTGCATTTTGAATATTGCATGTTGTTTCTTTACAGTATAGAAATATTTTAATCAAAAAATAACAAAAAGGAGATTAATTCAAGCATATCCAAATGCATGAGTAGAACTATGCACAAAATATATTTAATATGCATATTATACCTCTGGGTTCAATTGGCATAACTGGTAACTCAACATCCAGTTCTGGAAATAAGCTTTTCAATTGCAAATGATTTGCTGTTAGGGCATCTACCGAATATGATACATTATACTCTACTTGGCTATTAACATCTGTCTTTTTAATATCTTTAGATGCATAACATATTTCGATAAGATGTTTCTCTGCATTCCATTTAATATCAAAGGAACCTGTGATAAACTCTTCTTTAGTAGATTGGATAGGAGAAGATCTAATGGCCACCCAATCTTCATTGATCAGTAAATGGTCATTCATTTTGCCTTGACCTCACCCAGCAACAATCCAATTTTACCTTAAGAAAAATTACATCAATGAGACTACATTTGCATGGATATCCCTAATTTTAGCATACCATGATATGCTTATTAAATTTAGTGTCTTCAAATACACTATTTACACTCACTCAGCCAATGCTTGAGAAAGAGAGTGGTAAGTGAAAAACTGTATATTTCTAAATAACCTTGTTAAGCATGTTGCTTCCAAATGCATATCCACAAAATTTTAAATGTCTCTGATATGTGAAACTTTATTATTATTGCATATTATTTTTGCTTTAAATATTTTCAGAAAGATTTAGGCCTATATTGGGGTTTTGATAATCTTAATGTATTACGGTTTATATAATTGTTTTCTCTTATTTTCAGTGCAGGGAAATGTCTATTTGGGTCAAGTACATATGCCAACCAAAAAACGAGATATTTTTTAATGCCACAAATTATAGTGGGCAGAAATATTTGCAGAAAAATGTTTTTGCGGGAATTAATTAATTTTGTTTCCTTTGTGGCAATTATTTATTATTTTAGCAAAAGGATCAAATTATGAGAAGTAAAAACAAATATATAAATGGGAACACACACAGATATTTTCAGTTCAATAAGTTAGTGTATTGATATAAAAGTTGATATAAAAATTGGAGAAAATAAGTACCTAACCAGTTTGGTTATGCCCAAGACTACACAAGGTTGAGATAATACTCTAGAAGCAGACCAGACTGTAATAATCAATAATATAGATTGACAATCGAAGAACAATCTGTCCCTCCAAAATCTGTGAGTATTCGATGACTTCGATTGTTAACATGTTATCAAATGATTATTGCTTGGTTCGATTGCCAATTGATTATCTATCAATGTGTTCCACTGATTGAGTCTCTAGTAAATCTCTGTGATTTCTGTCATTTGCCATTTTGTCTATGCGTTAAATAAATACTATCTCACTATATTTGGCAAACTGCCTTCGCCACACTTCACAAGACATTTTCATTTGCTATACGGAGTTCTGATTTCCAATTTATTTTGTTTCGGTCCTGGTCCAGTGCAATTTCCGAGTTATGGCCAACCTACCAATTTTGCAACCTCATCCCTAAGGCTACTTTCCTCTTTCTGGGCGCAGGACGGCATGGAGAACAATTTTCCAGTAGAATCCGGAGAAAATTTGCATTGCGTTTGGATGGAGCCTGCTATTAACAGTGTGGGGATTCATTCCCATGTGGATACATTTGAATTCATTCACAGGTGGATGCATTTTAAAGAAACCTTTGTAATGCGTTGTTTTCTTACCTCAGAAAAAGATTTTCGCGTGCAAAAATAATTTGCTGAGGTTTTAAAACTATATATGGTCTTTTTAGAAGAAAAAAAAGATTCCACATGAATTTTTTTTGTGGAAAGCAAATGCTTTTTTCATGAGTGTAGTTTCTGGTGCAGAAGATTTCTTATCGGAACTATTAGTTACACTCTCAAAGATCCTGAGAGTCCTGATACACTCCGCTGCAAGCGATAATTACAACAAGATCCAGATGCGCCTTGAAAAAAAAGTATCTTTTTTAAAATTTAACTGAGGAAAAGTTTAATCTAAGCCATTAGCCTCCTTGATTACTACAATCGGATCGAGTCCCGTACGGTATTTACGCCGTTCCAATTTCCTGATTTACCTGATTCAAGTCCACAGTTGCGTTGTCAAAGCTCATTATTACGAACAGCAAGAAGTTTTCGTGAATTTGATCAAAGGACTTTGCAAAAGGGAAACAAAACACTGGTGATGGCAGCCCCACTAAAATCGACAATCAATAAAATCTTTCAATCGATAAACAATTAAAAACAAACGATCCTACTTGAAAATATTGTGAGTACTCGATTGTTCATCGATTGCAAAATTCAATCAATAATCAATCGATCGATTGGTATTCGATTGGCTTCGATTGGTTTCCGAAGTTCGATTGGCTTCGATTGCTACCCAGTCTGGTAGATACTGAAAAAATATCTATAAGAACACCGCCCTTTCGGTAAAAATACAAGGGTCATTCCACGCACACAATATGAAAAAGAACGGTACCTTTTTCTCTAAAACAAAAGTTGTATGTTGCTATCTGGCTATGCTGGATCGTTCAATTTGTTTTTCGCCAAGCACCTTTTCAGCCTTTTGACCTTGTCATTCGAAAAACGAAAGTGATGATCGGCATGAATAACTTTTATTAAAACTGCTGACGAAGCAAACAAACATGATGTAAGGTCATGCGCGTAGACAAGTTAGACAAATGGGGCGCTAAAAGCTCCTTTATTTTAATACACGTTTTTTATAGGAAGCAGTTCTGAATGTACAACTGATCGCATAAATTATGAGACATTTCACGAATTTCGACAAGCAATACAAGCCACAAAACGTAAATACGGAAAATGACCACTTCCCTTGAGGTTTACCCCAAGGGTTTATCCGAGTAGACTTAAGACTTAGGGCTTAGGATCTTTGGTCTTTCTGCAAACTCGACAAATTCTGCTGTTCATAGCAGCCTAGTACCCAGGCTCTTGGAACATATTCAACTGTTTGTGTCTTTAGGTTTGCTACCGAAAATTTAAGGCTTTTTATCCAATTGAAAATTCAGAATTTTTGCTCAAATTTTGCCTTGTCTCAAATATTTATGTGATTGCTTGTAGGTAAGTTATAACACGCCAGCGCATTGAATGTGTAAATGTAATTTGTAGCAACTACATTAGACCTCTTAGTTAGCGGACACCTCGTTATAGCGGGTCCTACCCAATGGGCACGTGACGTAGAATCGGCAGGTGTGTGAGTTTTGGTATATTTGGTATATTTAGCCTAATATCGTAGACTAGATATTCCGGTCTGTATAATCTGATTTGTTCTGCGTATCCATAAACAAGAAAGATGGCTGCCGTCGAAGGAGTTCAAAAGTGAAACAAAAACTGGAAAAAGAGTGGTCTTAACCGTTCTTAACCAAGAAAAAATCTCTAATTTACTGACGGGTTAGGTCAAGCAGTCATCGAGGCAATTGCCGGAAATTTAATGTCAGTAAATAAGAGATTCATTCCCGGTTCTTTAACTGGACATTGCGAACTGGAAAAAAACAAACGTCATTTTTAAAGATGCATTTTTAAATGAGCAGTGCAGTGCTCTGTGGGCGGTGGGGTGATAGTGTGGAACCCATGATGCAGGACCTTAGCTTTTGCAGTTTCAATTTAGCGATTTGAGATGTAAAAAGTCGGCCATTGCTCAAATAGTTGAACACACACAGGGATGAACACATATAATTTTTTCCCAGAAACTGAACTAGATATGGTTATTGGTTTACCTTGATAACATATCATTCTGACAGTGTATTGGAGTATAGCCGTATCTGTGAAATTTTTACCTTCAATGCGCGACATAATTCTGTTGTTATCCGATTTCTACATCCTGATCCGATTCAAATTGGACATGTCACTCGGCTGCGGTGTTGTGGACTCGTGATTCAGCTTCTTTGCTTCTGCATTGTATCCCACTTCCTTCGTCCTTCGAGCTAACAGTGTGTCAGTTTTGGGTGTATCTGTTTCGGTTGACCAAATCAACGAAACAAAATAAATTTTGTGAAACAAATGCAAAACCATCGACCTTTTTTGTTTTGGTAGTCATAATTTCATGTAGTAACTCACAGATGATTTATAAGATAATTTAAGAGATGTGATTACTACGTAGTTACCACGTGCAGTGCTACTAGATATGTGAGTGGGCATATAATGCTTGTATTAAATATCTTAGTGTTCTAATATTAGAAAATTTGAGGATCTCCAGATTGCCATACAGGTTACTGGATGATGCTCTATGAGATTCAGAGCACATAAGTCTGTTAACAAAAGTTTGCAACACAGCAATACAATTAATGTCAAGACTGTTTATTTTGCCATTGGTAAAAAGCCTAAAATCATAGTTAAGAGATTTCTCAGTTTTACTGGCATTGAGGGAGATCAGGTTTTTATCATCAGCAAAGTGATCCACCAGAGAATAAACCATATTTTTATAACTTATGCCAACCATTGTTGCTTATAGTATATACTGTACCATTAAACAATTGTATGCATTAGTGCATAATGAGATATTTTGTTATGACAAACGATATATTTGTGTCAAGTTTTGTAGATAATCATCTACAGTAGTATAAGTTGTGAGATGCATGTCCAGGCACATAAAGAATGACTCCACTTCTGCTGTTGTTGTATATATACTGATCGTTAGCACATTCAAATTATTAAGAATGGAATATTTAAATTATTACATATTCTATTTGTCTAAAGTATTTTATTTATAATGTAAACCATAGATATTTAAACAGATATTAGCATGAATAAATCCGCTAGCAAAAGAAGTTCAAGTAAGATCAACGATAAAAGTCAATCTTCAGCATGTAAGTACAGAGATTAAAATAATAAATCTTCACCACTGGAGAAAAGAGATTTTTCAGAATATCTTCAGCCAATTTGGATGAACAGGGCTCAAAATAACAGCCGGTCATCACTGTGGAGGAGAGTTTTTTCTGAATATTTTCAGCCACAGCGATGACCGGCTGTTATTTCGAGCCCTGGATTAAAGTATTCTGACAAATCTTACCTCCACATTTATGACCAGCAGTTTTTTAACCCTTGTAAATATTTGAGTCTTAAAATTTACTGACCTCTTTCTGTGGAAATTAAACATATCAAGATTGTTGTGTTTCTCTTCTGAAAATATCATTTATAAAATTTGTTGTCAAAATACGAGGAAATAAACATTAAGTATTTTTGAAGCTGTAGCTGAACAAAAATCCCTCCACAGTGCTTATTTACTCTTATGTATTTTGATCACTGAATATTTTAAGGATAGTGTAGCATTTTATAAATATATCAAAACTATTTACAGAAGCATAAGTAAATACTCTGCTCAAAAATCACTTCTCCGCAGTGATTATTTCCTCTTATTTTGAACACTGATTAGTCTAAACCAAGTTACAACAATTTATGAATTTGAGTGAAAACATTGTAAAAAAATGGTATTATCATTAACTCTTAGTGGTTGAAATGACACAAGATCTCTCAGTAAAAGATACAAAAATGAAAAACCCATTTACTGTACCTACTGATCATGATATATTTGCACTACGAGACAAAGAAAGACAACGAAAGAAAAATGTAAGTACTTATAATCTACTTCTAGATAAGGTGCCTGATTATATTCCAACAAAAATAAATATCAGTAACCACAATCAAACATTGAAGTAACTGCTGTATATCACCTGTAGAGGATTGTTTTTAGTATAGTTTTCACTTGTTTTCACTTTTTGTAATATCTCCCTTAAATTGTAATGAACATGTTCAAACAAAAAATTGCATTATTGGACATTATTAAAAAGGGCAAAAAAGAGTGATTTCTGACCATAGTTTTAGGCATCATAACATTGCTCTCAGTACTACATAAATATATTGCTTTAAAACTACTCAAAAAAGCAGGTGATGTCTGACCGTTATCTTGAAGCTTGATATGAATTACGTAATTAATATACTGTACGAGAAATCATTATTTGATGGTATTTATAGCTGCGACCCATTGGACAGAAACTTGTTCAAAGTCAACAGTAACGATGCTAGTTTTTTTCCCGCTGGGTAAATTAAATTAAATTTTGTTTTTATGTATATACTTCCTATACATTATCTGTAATATAACTAATTAGATTTTGTACTACTTTTTTTCTATACGTCCTTCTGGATTTTTATTGAGAAACTTCACTGCAACTAAACCTTTACATAATTCGGATTTTTAAGGAACGTGCTATTCAAATGAAACAGAAAGTTCATGAAAAATCAACATACACATCACGAGTGAATGCTCGTACAAAAGCAATGATACGCCCTGCTGGTGATACAGATGATGATCTTAGTGATGATGATGGAAAGGAGAATGATGGAACAATGGTTTTAAAAGATGATCCCGAATTTGTTTTGTCTACTACAAAGGGTATTATAGCAAACTTTTTTTTCTTGTTTAATAACACCTACTGGAACAAAATACTGAAGTAGCTCTACTGTAGATTGTTAACTTTGTATTCTTTGTAAATTAAAGTTTACTGTTACAAAGGATGTCATAAATAACTAATCCTTGCATAGCCAAGAGCTTGTTATCATTCTAAGAACATTTTGCATGGGCTAGTTTTCATTTATAATCCCATGGAGTTATATGGGTGGCTTATAAATGCATTATTTATATTTTATGTTAAAAACATGGGACTTATATTTGTGAAAAGGAGGGAGACTTATACATGGAAGTTTTTTCTTGTAATTTATGGTATTGGTTTTAAGTAGTCCATGTTTCTTCTTATAGATCGACATGTTGAAAAGGAACATTTGGATGATTACATTGCTAAGAAGAGAGAAATGTTTCTTGTTCAAGTAAGTTATGTAAACTCGTTCTTCTGTTGTTTATAAACTATAAAAGGACACTGACAATTAGTTTAGTTTTGATTAAGAAATACAGGGTCAATGTTAGCCAAATATCCAATATTCCAAGATGATTTTAGCAAAAATGTGTGTAATTATAATCAACTAAAATCAACTTCATTGGCATGGTAGTAATGATTGGTTAATAATAACAACTAGGCTATGTAATTTCTTCAAACAAAGTTTTTCCTATATTTTTCTTTGTCTCATGCGATTATGTACAAAATGAACTTATCTTTGAGTTATTGAATGACAACCTCTATGACACCTAAATAATATGACAGATAAACACGATTGAGATAAGGAGTCATCTTTGGACTATGGATAACAACCACTATTTTGTTATTTCACTTTAGGTATAAGTTTTAAACAATATTAAAGTTACTTTGCATGAATGTCAGTTTCTACAAGATGACGGACTAGCTAAATTTATAAAATTACAATAATCATGTTTATTGTTTCATGCTTGGACAGTCTCTATAATAACGCCGATGTTTGAAATAAGAACAAATAATCACTGTGGAAGAGGGATGTTTGAGCATTGCTTCAGGCAATGCTCAAAAATACATCCTCCACAGTGATTATTTGTTTTTATTCCAAACACCGGTACTCTTATCCAATAATTATTATGTTGCTTTTTAGTATTCATTAGGCGTAAAACGTGACGAAATGAGAAAGCTGGAAGAAATTGCTCAGGTTTATTTCTAAAGTTTATTTTATTGTTTTTAGACGATATCTCATATGAGGCAAGTTAATAACCTTTTAATTTTTAATGTTACTTATGTTTAAATCTTTTTACAAAAGCATGATGGGCGCAATACCCTAATACCCTAAGGTGTAATCTAGGGGTTTATATAGCCCTTTCCCAATTTTAACGATTCTTCTAATTTTGTCAATTCCTGAAAACAAAGCCCATTCCCAAATTTTTTGGCTCACTCCCTGTTACTACGGAAGGGTTTTTTTATTGTTATAATTGAAATAACTTAACATAAGGTAGTCAGGACTTGCAAAACTTGTTCAAAGTCTGCAATAAAGCTGCAAGAACGACGTTTGGCTATCTTCAAAGTATTTTTCAAAATCAATACTTTTGACTTAAAGAAGTTAAAATTGGAAAAATTTGGCTAAAATAAATTTTCAATGAAGAGCATTTTGTCAACAAGCTTGCAATTTATTTATTTCTTCAGTACATATCAATTGCAAGTTTGTTGACTCAGTTCTCTCCTTTGTACCTTGGATGAATTTGTTGAAAATAAATCTGCATTTGATTCAGCTTTCAATTGATTCCGGTCTGGTATGAAGAAAGCAAGTAGTTGCAAGTTTCTTGACCCTTGACTCTTTAATTAGATATGTACAGAAGTGTGTTAGGTCAACGAACTTGTAATGTATTGTTGATTTAGTACTCTCTTCTGTAGATTTTATTTTTGAGACAACCTCTAAGTAAACCTATGGGTGATACAGAAAGAGTGAGTTACATAATTGGATCTCACTTTAACGAGCCTCAGCATGAATCCAGCTGCTTGTTCAATGATTATCTTAAAATCATCATAATAATTTCTGTTAAATTAAACTGAATGAGGTAATGGTACACAATATTGATGCTCAAGCTGATGATTGTTGAAAACAGTGATTAGTATATAAAATTGTCTTTAGAGATGTCTAATTTGTCCGAGCTTTTTTAGAAACATTCTTAGAAAAGCAGCTCTTTGGTAGTTTTAAAAGAAACTAACACTTGGCCAAACAAAATAATGAATCTAACCACAACAACAGAGTTATGTAATTTCAATGAGCTTGCAAGATCGTTGACTCGACGCGCATAAGAGTGTTTAGTCAATGAACTTGCAATGCATTGGTTTCTTCGGTATGAAGAAACCAATCCATTGCAAGATTGTTGACTCGGTACTCTTCTCTGTATATTTTATAATTGAGATAGAGCCTTACAGTGTTACGTTTTTTATAGGCAGAAGAAAAGAAACTGGAGTTAGCTGAGCATTATCTTGAAGAAGATGCATCAATGTTTGATGAATTTCTTAAAGACAACGATAAGAATGCAGTGGAAGCCATCAAAGTGTAGGATGGCCATTATTTTCTTCAACTCTCCTCATCATATATTATTTCAGGGGTTAAAGAGAAATGACTGTTGGGCATCACTGTGAAGGAGAAATCTTTCAGCCAAATTGGCCAAAAATATTCTGAAAAATCTCTCCTCCACAGTGATGGCCAACAGTTATTTTAACCACCTGTGTTGATACAGATCTTAGAAACAGCGAACTCCTCCATGTATTGACATAAATTATGTGTGTGTGTCAATTTTGATATAATTTCTTAATACATTTTCATTTATAGGGCAGAAGCTGAAACCAAAGCAAAGCTCGAAAAAGTTGGCGAGATTAAGAAAATCAACGCACAAATGATGTCTATCAAAAGGTATACTAATATTATTTTCTGTGGACGGGATAACAGTAAATAATCACTGTGGAGGATGTATTTTTGAGCATATCTTCAGATTTTATTCTCCTCCACACTGATTATTTACTCTCATTTCGACCACTAGTTTTGTATATCATCCATTTCAGAGACAGGAAAAAAAGGTTTATTTAGAGGAGAGTACTGAGTCAACGATTTTGCAATGGATTGGTTTCTTTGTACCAAAGAAACCAATCCATTACAAGTTTGTTGACCTAACACACTTCTGTGCAGATTTTTTTTGGTTGAATTTGGTCAATTTTAGTAGAATTAACCCTGCCGAAAAAGCTAGTTTTTGAGCGAAATTTTGAGATGGTCCCTTAAAACTTCCTAGTATTCTGGCATTCAACATAACAAATATATGATTTGTAACATAAGTAGCACTTGTAAAATGTGAATATCAAAATCTGTGAGGAGATCGTCAGGGGTTCAGAATGATATTTCTTAATTCTAATAAATATATGATCTGTGCTTCATGCATCAAAATTCCTTAGATGAAACCAGTGGTCAAAATAAGAGTAAATAATCACTGCGGAAGAGATATTTTTGAGCCTGAAACTATGCTCAAAAATCACTCCCTAATACTAGTTATTTACTCTTATTTGAACCACTGAAAAAACTGGATATTCATCTGAACTGACTTAGTAGGGTTATAAGAAAATCCTGGTTATAAGCCCCCAAATATAAGCCCTCCCAGAAACCCATCAAAATTCAGTAATATTTGTATCATATCTGCTTAATTAGCTTAATATTTTGCCCTTTTTTTGCATTCTACTTTCTATTTTCAAACGTAAAATCTTTGCTTGTTATAAGCCCCCTACCCACAGAATATAATCCCCTTGGTTATGAACCCATTAAAAAAGGCCTTTGAAATGATATAAGCCAAGGGTTTATAAGTAGGATTTTATGGTATGTAGCTTGTATTATTTTGTGATTTCTGTACAAATTATATGGACATAAAACATCACGCAAGAATATTAACAGTAAGTACAACCATATAGTATATTAAGTAAAAAATACCCAGAAAACTACTTATTTACATCCCAGTGGGCAAAAACATGTTCAAATTCTGCAGTAAAGACACTAGAACAAGGTTTGTTCTAGCATCTTTACTGCAGACTTTGAACAAGTTTTTACCTACTGGGATGTAAAGTTTCAATAATTAACACGTTGTTTTACTCGTTTTAGTGAAATTTCGAAGAATGAAGACTTATTAAAAGAATATTTATTATACAAGAAGTTTTTAGATAAACTCACTCCTCATGTAAGTATTTTATTGTGATAATTCACCTCAATGATCAAGGTAGGAATTACAGTCAAACCTGTGTAAGACGACCACTCTGGGGACTGTATGTCTGTACGTCTTTTTGAAAACTATTAAATTAATTTTTGTGTTAATAAATCATATCAATAATATCCTACCTTCCCACAACTATTTTTTGCGGTGTCTGTTATACTGTAATTTTTACAAAGAATTTAATGAGATACGTTATGACAAAGGTTTAAATCTTCCAAGATACTGCTTTTGATTAGTTTCTATGACATCTTTTATATTTTCTTTTAGGAAGTTCTACAGGATAGACAAAGAACAAAAATGGAGAAAAAGGTAAACTTAAACATAATGATAGCTACTTTTATTTCCTCATTTCACTCCTCCCTTCCCATCTTCGACTGAGCAAGAGTCCATTTCTTTTAGTATTCTCTTGAAGAAAAAGGTTTGCTACATATTTTTTCTTTGTTCACACCTCCTTTGGTGCGATATAACTAATCTGTGTGGTAGTTCTTCATTCAATCTATTGAATAATTTTAGTGGATTTGTGATACAATCACAAATTTGTTCACCAAATTGTCAGGTACGGTGTTTTTAGAACTGACCATTTTTAGATGTCAAAATGAAAATTGAGATTAAAATAAACTTTCTTTCAAGCTTTCATTATTCTTTCAAGCTTTCATAAACTCATTATCTTCCGAATTATAGTATCTGTAAGAACGTATGGATTGCTTTTAAAACAAAGAGGAGTAGCGTCAGAATGATAAATATTATAATATTATTGTTTTTAATTTGTGACGCCGTCACATTTTCATGACGCCATCAAAACAAGAGTCACAGTCAGAGTTATATTCTTTTGTTTTTAATTTGTGACGCCATTGCATTTTGACAATAGAAAACTGGAATTTTGTGATGTCATTAAACCAGTGTCACATAAGCATCAAACCAGCATCACGTCACAAGCATCACAGATATTGTGATGGTCCTTTTTCTCAAAATTAGTCACATATATTACATGATATAAATAGATGCAGAACATTAATCAACTTTTCAAAATTTGTTGATTAGATTTGTGTATGTTTTTAATTTTTATTGAAACACCCTGCTGCAAAAGACACTGCAATATTAGTGAATCATTTTACTTGCAACTAAATTACATAGCTGATTATCATACAAGTAAATCATTGATTTATTGTGGCTTTGCGACATCTAACCAGCGTATACATTAGATCATTCATGCTTGTTTGATTCTATGTATTGAATTCATAAATAATTTTTTTTGTTTGTTGTTGATCACCCAATGCAAGGCCACAAGGCCACTGGATTGCAGAGGGTCACTAAAGGAGAAAAGATAAAAGAGATTTAAAAAGAAGTAATATAATAAAACTAGAAAATTTACTATAAAAATTGATGGGTATAAAAAGTATAAAATTTAGTTTGATTTATTAAAAAATACGTATCCTATTTACAATCTTGTAGAGTTTAGAGATTTGCTTTACATTGCATTTAAATATTGCTAGATTATATGAAGACTGGAATGAATCATTGAGCAAAGAGTTCCATAGCTTTGCGGTACGAGGAAA